>SJYC01098410.1:0-11285 GCA_006408675.1 Madoqua kirkii
TTTGCTGATTAAACTCATATGGCAAGGTGAAGAAGGGAAGAGACTTTTTAGAAATCCATGGAAGGGAAACACTCCAAAGATTCACAACTTCAAACACTATACTGTAATTGGACTGGGAGAGAAAATCAGAACACAAGTACATTTTGCAAACTAAGAGTATAGTTACTGCACTAAAATTTGGAATACATATGGATATGAAGCAGTGTCCAAAGCACAAAATAAATTAGTGGCAACTGGGGTAGTTGTTTAAACAAGAATAGAAGAATTTGAAGAACTGAAATGATATTTTAGAATTTGAAAAAAATTGTTAAGCCTTTTTGCTTCCATTATCTTAGATACTGTCGGTCTACCATTTTCAGTTTAACAAAAGACAAGTGGAAAGGCTGAGAGATTTGTCCAAGTGATCTAAACATAGCCAGCCAGCCACAGGGTACCCAAAATGTTCTTAGTTCTTAGTCAAAAGACTTAATAGCTTTTTACCAAAAATAACTACTTCAGTCAAAGAGAGAAGGATAATTGCTACTTCCACAGACAACACAAGAAACCAGCATCGTTCCAGCTCAGAAAGCAACATCAAATGACCACCCACATACCACATCATAGATTTATCTTCTCCAGCTGCAAGACCCTCTTCTCTTTGGCTTCCCACCAACCTAAAGAGAAGAACTAATGAATAAACAAAGTTTAAAACAGATGCAAAGGCGGTGTGCATAAGAAGTGCCACTGTGCTTAATTTACTCTCTGGGTCAGCTATTTCCTGCTCTCTGGAGCAGTCAAGGATCCAAGCCAGATCCCTGCAGAGACTGTGGCGGCTCTACATCTGCCAATGAAAATACCTGGCTGTGCAGAACGGGAAACCTCAGCTGGCCCTCAAAAAGTCTTCAGTTTAGGCAACAGGCAGCCATTGGCTCGGGCTAACTTGATTCCTTCTTCTTCTTTTTTTTTTTTCTGAACAACAAGCTATTGGGAGGTCCCAAAGGTAGTCATGGCTGACCAGATGTGAGGCTGTGTTAGAGTCCTACTCTCAAGAGAGTGCTCTGGAGGGATAGCTTAGGATTCAGCCATTAGAGATGCATTTCTGTAAAGCAGAGGTCAAAAACGGGGGCCCAGAGGCCAAAGTCAGCTATCAGATGGGTTTTGTTTAGGCCAGACAGCTGTCTGCTTTTTCATTTTTTAAAAAAATGTGAATACATTTCGATGGGGATTTTTGCCAGTTTCTGTGATGTAAATTCCCTGACAATGTCTGATTACAGACCAGAGTTGAGAAGAAATGTGCATAGCAATTATATAGCATTTCCATCATACACATATAATAGGTGTAAATAATACAAATAAAAAATTGTGAAAAATCAGAAAGTGATGACTTTTGATTATTTATTTTACCATTGTTTAATTTAATAGGAAAGTTTGAGGGCATGAGGAGAAGAGGGAAACAGAGGATGAGATAATTAGATGGGCATCATCGAATCAATGGACATGAATTTGAGCAAACTCTGGGAGATAGTGAAGGACAGGGAAGTCTGGCATGCTGCAGTCCATGGGGTCGCAGAGAGCTGGATATGACTGAACAACTGAACAATAATTGTTTAACTTATCTTAATTGTAAGTTTACATAATTTAAAGTTCACAATGGCTGTTTAATAACCAGCTCTTGAAATTCTTGAAAACTTAACACTAGGCTCTTTTTTTTTTCTTAAGCAAAAATCACAATAGCAGAAGACTTACTACATGTTTTACCATCAATACCAAGACAAAAAATAAAAGATCATTATAATTGCAAGCCATAATGGAAACATGATTAACCCAATAATATAAAATAATTGCATACAATTGTGGGGGTTAGAATAGTGATGCGGAAAGTCAGTGTGCATGCACACCCCTGTGCTTTCATCTGCTCAGCCAGTCTGTGTCTTTTGGTTTGTGCATTTAGTCCACTTACATTTAAGGTAAGTATCAATATGCGTGATTCTCTTACCATTTTCATAATTGTTTGGGGTTTATTTTGTGTAGGTCTTTTCCTTCTCTTGTGTTTGCTGCTTAGAGAAGATCCTTTAGCATTTGTTGTAAAGCTGGTTAGGTGAAGGACTCCCTTTTCTAAAAGGGTGTTTTCAGGCACTGTCAGCTATGTTGTACTCAGTATGCCATCTGTTTCTGTTTTTAAAATTAATTTATTTTAATTCAAGGCTAATTACTTTACAATATTGTGCTTGTTTTTGCCATGTACTGGCATGAATCAGCCACAGGTGTACATGATCCCCCCATCCTGAACGTCTCCCACCTACCACCCTATCCCATCCCTCTGGGTTGTCCCAGTGCCTCGGCTTTGAATGCCTTGTTTCATGCATCAAAATTGACTGGCCATCTATTTCACATATGGTGATATACATGTTTCAATGCTATTCACTTAAATCATCCCACCCTTGACTTCTCCCACAGGGTCTGTTCTTTATATTTGTGTCTCTTATGCTGTCTCGCATAGAGAGTCATTGTTATCATCTTTATAAATTCCATATAAATGCATTAATATACTGTATTGGTATTTTTCTTTCTGACTTACTTCGTCTGTATAATAGGCTCCAGTTCCACCGCATTAGAACTGACTTGAATGTGTTCTTTTTAATAGCTGAGTAATACTCCATTGTGTATATGTACCACAGCTTTCTTACCCATTCATCTGCCAATGGAGTTGCTTTCATGTCCTAGCTGTTGTAAACAGTGCTGCGATGAACATTGGGGTACACATGTCTCTCAATTCTGGTTTCCTTGGTGTGTATGCCCAGCAGTGGGATTTCTGGGTCATATGGCAGTTCTATTTCCAGTTTTTGAAGGAATTTTCACACTGTTCTCCATAGTGGCTGTACCAGTTTGCATTCCCACCAGCAGCATAAGAGGGGTCCCTTTTCTCCACACCCTTTTCAGCATTCATTTTTTGTAGATGTTTTGATAGCATCCATTCAGATCAGTGTGAGATGGTACCTCATTGTGGTTTTGATTTGCACTTCTCTGATAATGAGTGATGTTGAGCATCTTTTCATGTGTTTATTAGCCAACTATATGTCTTCTTTGGAGAAATCTCTGTTTAGTTCTTTGGCCCATTTTTTGATTGGGTCATTTATTTTTCTGATATTAAGCTGCATGAACTGCTTGTATATTTTTGAGATTAATTTTTTGTCAGTTGCTTCATTTGCTATTATTTTCCTCCATTCTGAAGGCTGCCTTTTCACCTTGCTTATAGTTTCCTTCATTGTGCAAAAGCTTTTAACTTTAATTAGGTCCCATTTGTATATTTTTGCTTTTATTTCCATTACTCTGGGAGGTGGGTCATAGAGGATCTTGCTGTGATTTATGTCAGAGAGTGTTTTCTCCTAGGAGTTCAATAGTTTCTGGTCTTACATTTATGTCTTTAATCCATTTTGAGTTTGTTTTTGTGTATGATGTTAGAAAGTGTTCATTTCATTCTTTTATAGATGGTTGACCAGTTTTCCCAGCACCACTTATTAAAGAGATTGTCTTTTCTCCGTTGTGTATTTTTGCCTCCTTTGTCACAGATAAGGTGTCCATAGGTGTGTGGATTTATTTCTGAGCTTTCTATTTTGTTCCATTGATCTATATTTCTGTCTTTATGCCAGTACCATACTGTCTTGATGACTGTAGCTTTGTAGTATAGTCTGAAGTCAGGCAGGTTGATTCCTCCAGTTCCATTCTCTTTTCTCAAGATTGCTTTGGCTATTTGAGGGTTTTTTGTGTTTCCATAGACTTTCCTGGTGCTCAGACAGTAAAGCATCTGTCTACAATGCAGGAGACCTGGATTCGATCCCTGGGTCAGGAAGACCTCCTGGAGAAGAAAATGGCAATCCACTCCAGTACTATTTGTTGAAATTATTTGTTCTAGTTCTGTGAAAAATACCATTAGTAGCTTGATAGAAATTGCATTGAATCTATGGATTGCTTTGGGTAGTATAATTTTTCACTGTATTGATTCTTCCAATCCATAAACAGGGTCTATTTCTCCATCTATTTGTGTCATCTTTGATTTCCTTCATCAGTGTTTTATAGTTTTCTATATGTCTTTTGCTTCTTTAGGTAAGTTTATTCCTAAGTATTTTATACTTTTTGCTACAATAGTGAATGATATTGTTTCCTTAATTTCTCTTTCACTTTTCTCATTGTAAACACTAGGCTCCTTTGAGTCAACATGAGGTGGCTGCAGGGTACCCTTGACTAACTTGTGGTGGCCACAGAAGTCCCAGGCATAGTTCAGGCTTGGGAGGCTGACTTTGGATCCCAGTTCCTAGCAGTGTGAGCTCACATACATTCTTTAACAACAGAGAACCTAAATTTTCCCATATCAGAAACTAAATAACATATATCTTGTTAGTCTATGTGCATTCTAAGTTGCTTCAGTCGTGTCTGACTCTTTGTGACCCCATGAATTGTAGTCAGCCAAGCTCCTCTGTCCTTGGGATCCTGCAGGAAGAATACTGGAGTGGGTTGCCATCCTCTAGGGGCTCTTCTCAACCCAGGGATCAAATCCGCATCTCCTGCATTGTGGGGGAATTCTTTACCATCTGAGTCACTAGCAGGGAAACCCTGTTAGTCCACAGTCAGCAGTAAATAAAACCACATATTGAAGGTCTTAGCACTATATCTGGCACATAATAATCACTCAGTAAATAATGACAATGTGTTTATTTTAACTCTAGGTAGGAATTACATGATTAGATTAGTTTTGCTTTTACCTTGCAAAGCTACCTACAGCACCTCAAAGCCAAAGAAATAAGAAATTTTAAGAAGAGAAGAAGGAAAGAAATCAGGGAAGCCTGAAAAAACTGGGGGGCCCTGAGGAAGAAAGATAATAGGATCAAATGCTACAGAATTAGGATAAGGGAAAAATAACTTTAAAATGTAGTTGAAAATCCTACATCAAGTTATATTCATGCTGTCCAATAGAGATTCAGTCTCAATTTCTCACAAAGGTGGTATATTCTCTCCATAAATGATTGAAATGATTTTATTGAATAGTGAAATTGAGAGTCGCTCAGTCGTATCTGACTCTTTGCAACCCATGGATTATATATTCCATGGAATTCTTCAGGCCAGAATACTGGATTGGGTAGCCTTTCTCTTCTCCAGCAGATCTTCCCAACCCAGGGATCGTGAACCACATCAAATATGGAATAATTCCATCCTATTCATTTGGCCCAGATAATTCAATCAATAGTAGACCTGTTACCCACACTGTGCAAGTTAGGTGCTCTCATCCTGCAATTTGAAATTTACACCCAGAAACTGGAGTGAGTCAGTGTTGAGTGCTGCCATACTTCCACACTCTGACTGGCCACAAAAAACAAGGAAAGGAAGTCAATCAATACAGATGGAGAAAAGCAATTTAGAAATGGAGATGGCCTGGCCCCAAGCAGAAAAAAAGGAGACAGGAGACAAGTGATGACTTTTCAGTCTTATAAAGTTTGGTTATATTCTTTACACTTTGTTTCTAAGAGATGAACTGTTTTATTTATAATAAATTTCTTTAACCTCAACAAGCTGGAGTGGATATCTATTCCTTACAACCAAATGATTGCTGACAAGATAATCTCTGCTAGTTTTAAAAGCTCTATGAAAATATAGGGAGTCTCAGTATATTACAGCCTGAGGTGATGAGATTCTAGCCCCCTTGATTGATGTATGACCAATGGCCCCAACGGAATTCAAAGAAATTAAAAAACGTGCATCAGCTTACATAGTGAGTAATAGAGCTTATTCTAAAGCTCAGTTCATTTGGATCCTAGGTGGTACCACCATACTTCCCACAGTATAACCACAATGGTGAGCTTTCAATTTAGAATAGTAACATGTTAAAGACCTCTTGAGAGGGATACTATTCTCAACAGTCCAATCTCATTTACTCATTGTCTGGCATCTCTTTTATCAGATGAAAAAGAACAGAAACAGGAAGTTGGTCTACCACAAGGCAGGGTTAAAGCATGAGTTTTACAATTCAGACTGACTTGTGTTCAGATTCTTACTCTTGCTCTGACAGTCTGTATGATTATGGAAAATAGACACGACCTCTCTAAGTTCTAGCTTCTCTAAAATGGAGATAAATTTAAAAAATTTGATTGACAGAGTTGCTGGAAGATTAAATAAAGTAATGCATAAATGAATTTAGCATATGTCTCTGCCATGTAATAAGCATTTGCCAAGTGTTAAAATTGTTTTAGCATTGTCAATGCTAACTGCTCAAGTAGATGTTAGGGACTAAGTCCAATAGGTTCTGTGCATTTTCACCTTAGGATGCAATGATTTTTTTCCTTGACGTATAATCAGTAGCAACATCCACGCAGGTATATTTCTACATAATTCAAGTCATTTACTAAATATTTTCTTCAAAATGCAATTGACTTCAGAATACAGCTGAGATCTAATGTGCTTTGAAAATGGAAACTTTTTTAGTAGGCAATTAAAAATTGGCTCTAAATGTAGTAAACTGTGAACATTAACACTCAGCATTAAAACAAAAAATACCTTTCCTGGAGCTTCTATGAGGCAGAGCTAACAACAATTACTAACCCAGTAGCTCAAATCAGGAAATACTATGTAAGCACAGCTACACTTCATTAATGCAGAAGAACCAAACTGTTTTCAGCTAGAAGGAAGATATAATGCAATATAATTAAACAAGTGGAGATGAATCAACCTAAAAACTTCAAAGGACATCATTACAGCTCTAAAATTCCATGATGCAGGGTTTACTAGCAAGATCATAATAATCTAGAGCAGCAGTTCCCAAGCTTTTGTGACATAAGAATCAACCTAAGGAGTTTGTAGAAGGTGTATTTTCCTGGATTCCACTGCTAATCATCCAGATTCAGTGGTTCTATAGTACTGACCAATTACCTATATTTTTAATCAAGTTCTCTGAGTAATTATAATCAGGCGATCTTGGCAGTAATCACTCTAAGAAACACTGATCTAGAATCTCAGATAAAGTAACTTTTTGGATGAGATGGAAGACAAAGTTCTGCAGAGATACATCTTCTCAGCAGGCTCAGAATGCAGAGAGACATAATTCTTCAAAATGAAAAAAATGAAACAACTCACACTATCCCAGTCTTTCCAATTAGCTGACCTTGATTCTCACTGAACCTTAAAGGATGGGTTCTGTGGAAATATCAGGTGTTAGTACTAGCTCAGTTTGTCTCAAAGGAACTGAATGACTAATGTGGAGCTTCAGAAACATAAAGGAATCTAGGTTTAAAGAATCATTCAGTGCACAAGAAAGGTATATTTTCCTCAATAATCTGTAGATATAAATAACCAAACATACATTTCTGCAATAGTGATTACTGAGTACTTTTTCTTATTAATCCCCAAAACTAAGGGATTTTAAAGCTTAGTAATAATGCAGTTCATATGAAATACTGTTGCTATATTCCCCCAGTCAAGGGAAGCAGCAGAAAAGCTTTCTACAATAGTCACCAGACCGGTATTTAGGACATAATATTCTAATCTCATCTCTGATGTCAACTCACTCTGCAATTCTGGTCAAGTCATTACACTTCTCTGATCTCAGAGTGGACTTGATAGCTCAAAAGTTCCATTCCATTCCAGTGATCTGTAATAAAGTGTTTATTATATGCCAGAAACTGTTCCAAGCACCTCATTTAAAAATGAACCCACTTAATCCTCACAGTCATCCTACAAAATATGTCAGTTCAGTTCAGTTTAGTCGCTCAGTCATGTCCAACTCTCTGTGACCCCATGAATCACAGCACGCCAGGCCTCCCTGTCCATCACCATCTCCTGGAGTTCACTCAGACTCACCTCCATTGAGTCCGTGATGCCATCCAGCCATCTCATCCTTGGTCGTCCCTTCTCCTCCTGCCCCCAATCCCTCCCAGTATCAGAGTTTTTTCCAATGAGTCAACTATTCTCATGAGGTGGCCAAAGTACTGGAGTTTCAGCTTTAGCATCATTCCTTCCAAAGAAATCCCAGGGTTGATCTCCTTCAAAATGAACTGGTTGGATCTCCTTGCAGTCCAAGGGACTCTCAAGAGTCTTCTCCAAAACCACAGTTCAAAAGCATCAAGTCTTTGGTGCTCAGCCTTCTTCACAGTTCAACTCTCACATCCATACAACCAATGGAAAAACCATAGCCTTGATTAGATGGACTTTAGTCGGCAAAGTATCGTCTCTCCTTCCAAGGAGTAAGCGTCTTTTAATTTCATGGCTGCAGTCACCATCAGCAGTGACTTTGGAGCCCCCCAAAATAAAGTCTGCCACTGTTTCCCCATCTATTTCCCATGAAGTGATGGGACCGGATGCCATGATCTTCATTTTCTGAATGTTGAGCTTTAAGCCAACTTTTTCACTCTCCTCTTTCACTTTCATCAAGAGGCTTTTTAGCTCCTCTTCACTTTCTGCCATAAGGGTGGTGTCATCTGCATATCTGAGGTTATTGATATTTCTCCTAGTCGTTGAGCTTTAAGCCAACTTTTTCACTCTCCTCTTTCACTTTCATCAAGAGGCTGTTTAGCTCCTCTTCACTTTCTGCCATAAGGGTGGTGTCATCTGCATATCTGAGGTTATTGATATTTCTCCCGGCAATCTTGATTCCAGCTTGTGCTTCTTCCAGCCCAGTGTTTCTCATGATATACTCTGCATATAAGTTAAATAAGGAGGGTGACAATATACAGTCTTGATGTACTCCTTTTCCTACTTGAAACCAGTCTGTTGTTCCTTGTCCAGTTCTAGCTATTGCTTCCTAACCTGCATACAGATTTCTCAAGAGGCAGGTTAGGTGGTCTGGTATTCCCATCTGTTTCAGAATTTCCCGCAGTTTATTGTGATCCACACAGTCAAAGGCTTTGGCATAGTCCATAAAGCAGAAATAGATGTTTCTCTGGAACTCTCTTGCTTTTTTGATGATCCAGTGGATGTTGGCAATTTGACCTCTGGTTCCTCTGCCTTTTCTAAAATCAGCTTGAACATCAGGGAGTTCATGTATTGTTGAAGTCTGGCTTGGAGAATTTTGAGCATTACTTGACTAGCATGTGAGATGAGTGCAATTGTGCGGTAGTTTGAGTATTCTTTGGCATTGCCTTTCTTTGGGATTGGAATGAAAACTGACTTTTCCAGACCTGTGGCCACTGCTGAGTTTTCCAGATTTGTTGGCATATTGTGTGCAGCACTTTCACAGCATCTTCTTTCAGAATTTGAAACAGCTCAACTGGAATTCCATCACTTCTACTAGCTTTGCTCGTAGTGATGCTTTCTAAGGCCCACTTGACTTCACATTCCAGGATGTGTGGCTCTAGGTTAGCGATCACATCCTCATGATTATCTGGGTCGTGAAGATCTTTTTTGTACAATCCTTCTGTGTATTCTTGCCACCTCTTCTTAATATTTTCTGCTTTTGTTAGGTCCATACCATTTTTTTCCTTTACTGAGCCCATCTTTGCATGAAATGTTTCCTTGGTATCTCTAATTTTCTTGAAGAGATCTCTAGTCTTTACCATTCTGTTCTTTTCCTCTATTTCTTTGCATTGAATGCTGAAGAAGGCTTTCTTATTTCTTCTTGCTATTCTTTGGAACTCTGCATTCAGATGCTTACATCTTTCCTTTTGTCCTTTGTTTTTCGCTTCTCTTCTTTTCACAGCTATTTGTAAGGCCTCCCCAGACAGCCATTTTGCATTTTATATGGTCTTATGGGGTCACAAACATTTCAACACTATGAATGACTTTCAATTCAGAACAGAACTAAATCTCCCTGGTTCTTGAAATTCCATATCTTCTCCTGTATTCAAGACATTCTTTCCCCACTAGCTCAATTCCATTCTCACAGCTAAGCCTAACACTGGTTAAAGTTATCTCTTCTAAACACTCAGAAAAATAGCTATGGTAGCCATCAGACTCAGTCCTTGATGTTAAATAATAACTAAAATAATTTTTAAAGTCCTTATTCTCTCAATTTATTGCCTGTTGGCAAAATTCTATTTTGAATGCAACAGTCTAATTTTTCAAAATGGTACCCTGTTATAATTTTACATTTTTACCTACAGTCTGCACTTAAGACATGCTATGTATACAAATCTCTACTTCACATGTCTCTTTCTATATTTGGAGATAATCCTAGGTACCCTGAAAAACTCTTTTAAATTTCACTCCTCTGTGAAACTATTAACAATGCTGAGGGATTTTTCTACCCTTGCTTAAGATCCCAAAGAATTTTAACAGTGTTATTTACAAGGCTTTCACCTTATAGGTATTGGATTAATACTCTCTTTCCCTTTGAGGGAAACCTAAAGCTTATTTAAACTTTGTTGCCCTAAATCCATGTGGGGATTCATGAATATGTGTTGAATAAATGACCGAGAGCAGGCTTGCTTTTTCTGACAATACATTTTGCTCTTTATACTAAGACAATCCAAACTGCAGGTTGATTGTTACTTCTCTACTGAATGCTTTGGCAGAACAGTCCAGAACCACTCAGGCCAAGCACTGGTATTTTCCAGAGCAGTCTGTGGAAATAACCTTTGGATGTAAGCTTCCTTTTAACTTATTTAAATGATTTTAACATACCCACCCTAATATGACTAGATGAGGAAAGGAAGATTTGGGTATTGCTTTATTTTCTTTAGTGGTTAAGAGCATTTGAAATAATATTTGATTTGATATGAGTCTGAATTTCTAAACTTTTGAAAAATCCTACTGTCTCAGAAGTTGAGACCCACCCAGTGTTCACATTATAGCTGGCCCTGAATAAAATACCTAAAACCATCACAAAGTTTAAATTTAAATATATAGATACAGATACACATGATTTGCTATAACTATATATGTATCATCTATTTATACCTATATATCTACTTATGGCATGGCAACCATGCTCACTCATGTCCAGCTCTTTCTGAACCTAAGGACCGTAGCCCACCAGGCTTCTCTACCCATGAAATTTTCCAGGCAAGAATACCAGGGTGGGTAGCCATTTCCTTCTCCAAAGGAGCATCCCAACCCAGGCATCAAACATATGTCTCTTGTATCTTCTGCATTGGCAGGCAGACTCTTTACCACTGTGCCACCTGGGAAGACCACATATATACTTATAGGTGCATATATATCACTGCTCCCTTGGTGTCTCTGATTTTCTTGAAGAGATCTCTAGTCTTTCCTATTCTGTTGTTTTCCTCTATTTCTTTCTTTGCATTGATCGCTGAGGAAGGCTTTCTTATCTCTTCTTGCTATTCTTTGGAACTATGTATTCAGATGCTTATATCTTTGCTTTT
>SJYC01098412.1:0-28922 GCA_006408675.1 Madoqua kirkii
GCAAAGTGGGAGCCATATAGTTTCACAACAACGATATGCAGTTGATTTGCACTTAAGGAAAATACCATATGCAAATGGGAGTCATTTTTTCATGACTTCAACTGAGAAGTAACTGAATTGAAAGAAATCTTGAGGACATGGAAAGGATCCAGCCAGTTTATAGAAGGTATTAGGAAAATCATGTCCCACTTATTCATCCTGACATAGCTCAAACACCAGAACTGACATTTGCAGAAGCAAATGAAAATGAAGACCAAAAATGCCAAAAGAGAAACAGAAGTTTCCCTTAAGGGAGAATGCACTATCAAGTACATCCTACAGAGAGGAAAGGAAGGGACTAGTACTGTTGAAAAGAACTCTCTGTGATAACGGAATGTTCTCTATCCAGGCTATATATTATAGTAACCACAAGCCACACGAGGCTATGGAGTCCTTGAAACGTTTCTAGTGACTGAAGAAGTGAATTTTTACTTTAAAAATTTGTTTGCCCATTTAAATGTAAATAGTTATATTTTGCTATGCTTTCTGACTGGGAGAGGGTTGGGGTATTATAGATTTGGGATGAGTGTGGTGGAGCAGGAACGCAGGCCATCCCAAACATAGGAGCACATAACTGGCAAAGGCAAAAAAGCAGGGAATCAGGGCTGCTGGCTTAGTCTGGCCCAGCTCTAATGTAGTGAACTGAGGTTAAGACTGATGAGAAAGGTAAGCTGAGCTAACTCCCTGAAGACTCTAAAACACCTACTCAGGGTTTGTACTGCTATTGCATAGGTAATGGAGTGACACTAGCAGTTCTGGGGTAAATGAGAAAAAGATCAGATCTATGAATTAGAAAAATAACCCTGGTGTCACTGTTAATGAACTTGCAGAAAGACATAGACAAATGAGGACTATAAGAAGGAGTCAAGATCAAGCAAAAGGTAAGGATAAACTAAGACTTGCTCCTTGGAAGAAAAGTTATGACCAACCTAGACAGCATATTAAAAAGCAGAGCTATTACTTTGTCAACAAAGGTCTGTCTAGTCAAGGCTGTGGTTTTTCCAATGGTCATGTATGGATGTGAGAGTTGGACTATAAAGAAAGCTGACTGCTGAAAAATTGATGCTTTTGAACTGTGGTGTTGGAGAAGACTCTTGAGAGTCCCTTGGACTGCAAGGAGATCCAACCAATCCATCCTAATGGAAATCAGGCCTGAATATTGATTGGAAGGACTCATGTTGAGGCTGAAACTTCAATACTTTGGTCACCTGATGAGAAGAGCTGACTCCTTTGAAAAAACCCTGATGCTGGAAAAGATTGAAGGCAGGAGAAGAAGGGGACAACAGAGGATGGGATGGCTAGATGGCATCACCAACTCAATAGACATAAGTTTGAGTAAGCTCCAGGAGCTGGCAATGGACAGGGAGGCCTGGCGTGCTGTAGTCCCCAGGGTTGCAGAGTTGGACACGACTGAGCAACTGAACTGAACTGAACTGAAACAAAGAACCAACAGAAAGGGGGCTGGAGATGGTTGAATAGAATGCACAAAATTTAGTGACCTGATAGATGTGGGTGTCTAGGGAAAAAGAAAGACAAAGATAATTGTGAGGCTTTAAATTCCTGTGGATGAGTGATAATATTCATTAGTCTAGGGAAGAAATACAAGACTGGGCTTATTGACAAGCTAGAGGTATCCACTTGACATCCACTGAAAGATAAACAAACAAATACAGAGACAGATCAAAAGTCTGCAAATGGGTCTTGGACTAGAATCTTAAGATCAACATGTCCAAACCTGGGCAAGCATTTATTGGATGTCTGGTTAGGGGGTGAGAATGCAAGTCTTGAGCTCAACAGAGAGGTCAGAAATAAGAGACATGATTCTTCTGAATAGAAATGATAATGAAAGTCATAAAAATGTGAGCTTGGTTAAGAGAAGAGCATTGTATACTTTACTAAGTAGGATAAGAGGCTAGGGAGGAGCCAATGACAGCGGAAAGAATGGTGAAAGAGTGCTTTCTCTCTAGACTCCAAACAAGTAACTTCCATTCTCTGACTCTGTTTCTTCCCATCATTTAGGAGTCAGAGGATAGTTGTGAGGATTAAGTGAGAAGATGCACTTGGCACGACTAGGGTTTGCTAAATGTGATTATCCGTCCACTCTTGCCCCTCTTCACAGTGGTAGCAGGCAGGCGGCCCGTGAGTGTTAACCTTAATGTGTTGAATGTTGAGTGTTTCAGTGTGCTTGGAACAGACACCAAGCCTCTACAAAAGGATAATTCCATCACAGTGTTTGTACTCCTAAATCATCTCAATTTCCTGGAAATCAAAACTCTTTGGGTCAATGTCTCTGAATTCATTTTGAAGTTTACCAATTCTGGCTTTGGAAAAATTGGAAAAAGAGTAGGAGATACCTAAAATAAATAGTTATCTATATGAGAGAAGTTTGATATGTGGAGCAGCCAATTTATTGGTGATTAGTTTCTGAAAGAGTAGGAGGAGGATGGGGATGGGGAACAGAACTAAGTCTCTCCAAATTTTCCCTGAATGGTCACTGTGTGTACTGAGCTGTGTCCAAATTTTTGTGACCTCATGGACTGTAGTCCACAGGATCCTCTGTCCATAGGATTTTCCAGGTAAGAATACTGGAACATTTCCTTCTCCAGGGAATCTTCCTGACTCAGGGATTGAACCTGTGTCTCTTGTGTCTTCTGCATTGGCAGGCAGATTCTTTACCACAGTGCCACCTGGAAAGCCATTGAATGGTCATTACATCTGGATAAATCAATGAAAATAACAGGGTATCTGGCTGATCTAGGTCAATGATTATTTGGTGGTTAGGGAAAAAAGGAGAGTTATAAGTTGCATTGATCTATGCATCTGATTCACATCTCTCCACTAACGGGTAAATATAATTTGAAAAGATCTATTCAAAGCTTAACCAGAAATTAATGCTTCTCCGTAATGACTGAGTGAGTTCAAAATATATGTTTTACTTCAGAAAATTGGCATGTAAGGGATCTAGATGAGCAGTACTGATTGGATGATTCATTGGTTCATTTATCCACTTATGCAACAAAGTTGTTTACTGAGCCATACTATGTTCCACCCTGGTTGGAGTAGGAAGTGGCAACCCACTCCAGTATTTTTGCCTGCAGAATCCCATGGACAAAGGAGTCTTGGACTATAGTCCATAGTGTCTCAGACAGTTGGACATGACTGAGTGATTGAGCATATATATATATGTTCCATTCTGGTTACCAGGAGCTGGGATAGGGTCCCTATTCTCATGGAAACTGCAGCCTAGTAGGGAAGAGAGGCACTGTACAAGTGATTGTAAGTAAGCAGTTTTAGAAAGCATTGCAGACACACACACAGAGGGGTTCTCAAGCTGGGGGATATAATGGTGATAATAATGATAAAAGATAATACTTGTAGAGTGTTTACTATGGGGCAGACATTGTTCTCAAACACTTTACATGTATCATTTTATTCAATTTACTTGTCAACCCTATGAAGTAGGTAGCCCTTATTGCTTCTATTAAACAGAGGAAGAAACTGAGTCACAGAAACATTCAGCAATTTGTCCAAGGTCACATGGTCGTATAAGGGTTTCCCTTGTGGCTCAGACAGTAAAGCATCTGCCTACAATGTGGGAGACCTGGGTTCTATCTCTGGGTTGAGAAGATCCCCTGGAGAATGAAATAACAACCCACTTCAGTATGCTTGCCTGGAAAATCCTATGGACCGAGGGCCTGGTAGGCTACAGTCCATGGGGTCGCGAAGAGTCAGACACAACTGAATGACTAACACACACAACGTGGTCATATATGGTGTAGGCAGAATTTTAATCTAGAATGTGATATCCAAGGGCCTATGAGCTTAATAGCTGCAAGTTAGAATAAGAGATCTATCTAAGCAATCTAAGAAATTGATGTTTCATCTCATGTATTTCAGGCCAGGAAAAAGCACAGGGAAATCTACTTTTTAATGATTTTTTTAAAGCTGAATTTGTGAGCCCATAATTAACCAACTCCTTTGATCACCACAAATATGGTAGTGTTATATTTATGGCCTATGTTATATATAGTGACCCTATGTTTCTTAGCTAAGATTTAGTTTGAGTGTCTGTCTCAAAGGCAGCCTGCTCATCAGGCACTATGGTGCTGCTTTTTTAGGTCACATGGCCTGTGTTTGTTCTCATGGGAACAAGAATAGCAACAACAGTAGCTGTTGCTCAGAACACAAAAGAGGAGATAAGCCTGAAAGTAGACTGTGTGAACCTATCAGCCTTTTTCACAGCCTTTCCCACACTTACTGGTGCCACAAGGTGATGCAACCTGAGGCTCAGGCATGCTATCAATGCCTAACTGATGCTGTAGGAATTAACACCCATTCTTCTGGAAATGCTAGAACAGGTGCTTTTGGTGCTCAAGTCATATCCTTGGATTTACCTTGAACTCCGGTGCAGTCGTGTGGACAGGTGGGTGTCGGCTCTTGATCTTCTGCCTCAGAGCCTTTATCAAAGTCAAGGAAACCTACTCAGCCTAAAAAGAAATTGGGTGGAGGTGGGGGGAGGCAGTGCTGGAAAAGCACCCAGGGATAACCTTCAACACATGCAGTCTGGGTGACCAAAATTATTTAAGTCTGCACAGTTAAGTTACAAAAGATGAAGAATATTTAAAGACATCATATAGTCTGGACATGAGTTTGAGCAAATTCTAGGACATAGTGAAGGGCAGGGAAACCTGGTATGCTGCAGTTCATGAGGTTGCAAAGAGTCAGACATAACTTAGCAACTGAACAAGTCATCCAAAAATTGGATAGTGCCAGGAGGAGATAGGAAACAGAACAATGCCTATTCTGTCACTGTTCACAGGAGGGAATTTATAGAGAGTTTCAAAAGGAATAGAGGATCAAGAACATTGTATAAAGCTACATACTAGCAATCAAACTGAACAAATGTGAACACCTTTCCAATTTCAAGAAAAAAAATATACATAGCAATGAAAATATAAACTTTATAGAAAATCATGCAAAGTAAGAATAAAAGCAGAGATGACGACATCAAATATTACACAAATGTAAGATCAAACTAAGATCATAAAGAAGGTTGAACACCAAAGAAATGATGCTTTTGAACTGCGGTGCTAGAGAGGACTCTTGAGGGCCCCATGGACTGCAAGGAAATCAAACCAGTCAATCCGACAGGAAACCAATCCTAAATATTAATTGAAAGGACTGATGCTGAAACTGAAGCTCCAAAACTTTAGCCACCTAATGCAAAGAGACAACTCATTGGAAAAGATTCTGATGCTGGGAAAGATTGAAGGCAGGTGGAAAAGAGGACAACAGAGGATGAGATGGTTGGATGGCATCACAGACTCAATGGACATGAGTTTGAGCAAACTCTGGGAGCTGGTGAAGAGGATAGGAAAGCCTGGAGTGCTTCAGTTCATGAGGCTGCAAACAGTCAGACACAACTGAGCAACTGAACAACAAGAAGCTCAAACATTATTTTCATAATAATAAATACATTAATGAAGATATGCTTATTAAAAAGAAAACATTTTATTAGAGTTACAAAGCTAAAACTCAGTTACATGTTTTATATAATAGATACTTCAAATGACTCAGAAAGGTTGAAAATTAAAATAGGGGAAAATGCATATGAAGAAAATAAAGACAGGTAAAAAAAATAGGCATCATAATTTTACTATTAGAAAGGATGAGTTTAGGGAAAAAGCACTGGTATTAGAATCATGGTCAACTTAGATAAGGGATGAAATATATGATAATCAGCAGTTATGAACATCCATGTATCAATAATCTAGCATTAATAATTATAAAGAAAATAGTATAGGAACTCCAAAGAAAAATAAAAAGAATCACACTAGAAGAAACAGACTCTGATTTACTCTCATTCAAGACTTATCAAGTTTAAAAAACCAGGATATAGGAGACCTAAATAACATAATTAACAAGAAAACTCTACTTGATTTTCGACACTGAACCCAGAATATATTTCTGGGGTGCTCAACAAACAGTCAAAAATTTGGCCACAAAGGAAATATGATCAGTTCATAAAAGCAGTAATAACAGAGGCAATAGTCTCTGAAAACTACATAATAGTACTGAAATTAATGTAGAAATTACAAAACAAATGAAAAATAGTTTCATCTCTAAATCAGAAGATCTCCTTTAAAAATTTTTTTTGAGTCAACGGTTCAAGTATATATTAGAATTATGAATTTAGTTAAAGTGGTTCTTAAGAGAGAATACCTACCACTAAAATCTTAGGTCAGTCATCAAGGAAGAAGATAACTAAATGAATCAAACATCCAAATAAAAAGTGTTAGTTGCTCAGTCATGTCCGACTCTTTGTGACCCCATGGGCTGGGGCCCTCCAGGCTCCTCCAGCCATGGAATGCTCCAGGCAAGAATACTGAAATGGGTTGCCATTTCCTTCTCTATCCAAATAAAAAAGTTAGGAAAAAAAAAAAAACAAAACAAGCCAAATGAAAGCAGAAATAATTAACTAATAAGACAAATACAAAAATGTATATTAAAATAATTACATAATTAAAATAATTACATGTTACACAATTAATAACTAAACCCATATGTTGTTTCTTTAAAAAGTGTGTAAAATTGCAGTATATTAGCTAAACTAATTATGAAAAAATGAAGATTGCAAAACTACACAAACCAAAAATTCCAATATGAGCATGACCAAAGGGTTTAGATATGACCTCTTTCAACACTCTGCAAGTGAGCTTAAAGAGGTTAATGGAATGATGGCAATCTAAAGTTATAAAGTCCTATTCCTTGGAATTTGTAGTGAGTAAATGCTCAGTCATGTCCAACTCTTGGCAACCCCATGGACTGTAGTCCACCAGGCTCCTCTATCCATGGGATTTCCAGGCAATAATACCAAGGAGGGTTACCATTTCCTACTCCACAGAACCTTCCCAGCCCAGGGACTGAACCCACATCTCCTGCATCTCCTATATCTCCTGCATTGCCAGGCAGGTTCTTTATCACTGAGCCACCTGGGAAGTCTTGAAATTTGTAAATATTACCTTATTTGGAATAAGGGTCTTTGCAGATGTGATTAAGTTAAAGATTTTGAGATGAGATTACCCTGGATTATTCAGATAGGCTCTAAATCCAGACAGGTGTCCTTATAAAAGAGACAAGACAAGGAGAAACGAAAAGGAGAAGAAAGTGGGAGACTGGAGTGATGTGTCCACAAGCTAAGGAGTCCTGGAATCAATAGGAGCTGGAAGAGGCGAGACTTCAGAGGGAGTGAGGACCTGTCGACACCAGCATTTCAGACCTCTGGCCTCCAGAACTGTTAAAGAATAAATTTATGTTGTTTTAGACTTCTTAATTTGTGACAGTTACAGTAGTCCTCATGAATTAATGTACATGCATGCCTGCTAAGTGGCTTCAGTCCTGTCTAACTCTTTATGACCCCATGGACTCTAGCCAGCCAGGCTCCTCTGTCTATGGATTCTCCAGGCAAGAATACTGGGAGTGAGCTGCCATGCCCTCCTCCAGGAGATCTTCTCAACTCAGGGATCAAACCCACACATCTTAGCATCCTGCCTTCACAGGCAAGGGCTTTACACCAGAACCACCTTGGAAATTACAAATTATTGCACAGGAAATGAAAATACAAATTTAATCACACAGTTCTCTACTCATTTGTTAATGTAACCATCTGTACCTATCTTTCTTTTCCCATACTACCTCCTGCCCTCATAGCCTCACCTTCTAGTCCCAACAAATGGCATATGTAAAAATCTTCAGGCAAGAAAGAAAGCAGCCTGTTCAAGGAAGGCCAGGCTGTTCAGAGCATGGTGTATAAGGAAGTAGGCAGCACCAATGACTATTTTTTCTGACAAAGAGTTCCTAATCTACAGGAATTCTGGCGCTAGCTAGTAAGATAATGTGTATTTTAACTCATCTATATACTTTTCATCTGAAGTGGTTCCCCAAGGTCTGACTGAGTTACGTAATGAAAGAATCAGAGAATTACCCAAACGAGAAGGAGAAAGGACAAATTAGCAAGACTGAAAGATCTCTTAGAAATAAAAGTAACCATATTGATTTCTCATTCTTCTACCCCCAAAATGGATAAATGCATTTCACACACACACATAAGATTAGTGCCATCACTGTTGACAGTCTCATAAAGAGTAACAGTTATTTCAACATCGCAACCCACTCAGTGTATTCAAATAAAATGGAAGAAGTTAGAGCAAATGATTTCTTCTTCCTGTTTTCATTTCATTGTTTGGCTGTTTGCGTTATTATACACTCAATATTTTTGTCATGGATTATTAAAAGAAATCAGGAACAGCTGCTGGCGGCTGCAAAACTGTTTGTTTGAAGTACCATACCACTCCTCTTATAACACACACACACATACACACACACACACACACACACTCGCTCGCTCTCTCTCTCACGAATTAGCACTGAACCGTGGTTCAACAGGCAGTAAACAAAAATGTCCAGTCTGAAATGACCTGCATCTGAATCTTTCTCTGACTCCAAAATAAATACATCAAGTCTTTAAAGAGCAAAGAATTAATAATTGTTTCCATCTTCTTCCTTCTTTCCTATCCCTTAAACTATTGGATACCCTTACTTTGGTCTAAGATTTTTGTTGACTCTGGAAGGGCATCAAACCTGCTTCTAAGTTAACTAGCCAGTATCATTTTTTATTGTCTACATCTGCTTTTGTCAGTTAGAACTGTCTTGTCCAAAGCAGTTATTTACTGAGGCATATGGGAATTTATTCAATACAGCCTACTTCTACATCATTACTCAGGTATAGCTACTTTTTTTTCTAATAAGAACCACTTTTCAGACCCCGAAATTTCAGATTAATGTTGTCTTCTATGTTTTAGAAAGCTAAAATCTAATCCAAGGGTTTCTGTTATTTATTTATCACAATTATAATTTTGGAGGTGCATTTGGAAAGCTAAATCCTTTTCCCTTCAGTACAGCTTGATTTAGATTAGAAGCATATATAAGAACATGACATTAAATAAGACATTTACTGGACAGTTAAACTATATAGCATGTTTCTAGCAACCTTCAGTGCCTTACTTCTGATACAATTCTATAAAGAGGTGGAAGTGATATGGTTAGCACATTTTACAGAGAAGTGTGATAAACATAGAGATAATTTATGAAAAAACCACTGGCCGGTTAAGGAGAGGGACTGGAGGCAAACCAGGTGCACTCACTCCTTGGCTAGGCCTTTTTCCATTCTTGAGATTTGAGATGTCTGCTCATTCTGCCTCTCAGAGAACCTGGCCACCCAGCATAGGACAAGTGACTCACTTAACTAGTGAGCAAATCTTCCATAAGAGAAGGTACATGTGATAAAAGTGGCATCTACCTCTTTTATTAAAGTATTTATTGAGTGCTTTATATGTTCCAGGAGATTTGCTAGTCACTGGGAACATAATAAGGAATAGGTGACATAATTCCAAGTCTAAAAGACCTTAGAAGTTTGTGGGGAAAACAATAAATTCACAATCACACCATGAATCATATAACTAAAAATAGAAGGGAACAATGTCAAAGAAAAATACAGGTTTCATGAGAAAGTATGAGAAATCAAGTCTATGAAACCCGGGGAAATTTCCCTGAAGGCTTGACATTTAAGTTGAAATCTGAAGGCCAGAAAGTTGGAATAAAGGTGTTTTAGACAGCATGCACAAAGGCCTGGGCACAAAAAGGAAAGATGTTCTAAGAGCTGGAAGAAGGCCAGTATATTGGGAGCATGGTGAATAGGGGAGTAGATGGCACCTGGTAATGCTTCAAAGATAGAGCCCAGCCAGTTCATATGGGGCCTCCTTGTGTGTAAGTTAAGAATTTTGTATATACCTAACAGTGACTCTTTGGGGATTAAATCCTTTCACAGCTCATTATCCTCTGCAGAATAAAGCATAAACTCTATGAAAAAAAAAAACTTTTTTATTTCCAAAGTGAGATGGTAAGCCACTAAAAAGTTTCAAATAAGCGAGCAATATGATCTGATTTTCATTTGTAAACCAGTCACTGTAGCTGCTATGTATAGAGAGGGACAGAAATGAGGAAGATGAATTAGTAGATTATGGAGCTTCCCAGTGGCGATAGTAGTAAAGAATCCTCTTGCCAGTGCAGGAGACTAAGAGACATGGGTTCAATTCCTGGATAGGGAAGATCCCCTGGAGGAGGGCATGGCAGCCCACTCCATTTTTCTTGCCTGGAGAACCCCATGGACAGAGGAGCCTCCTGGGCTATGGACCGTGAGGTTGCAAAGAGTCAGACACAACTGAAGTGACTTAGCATGTACACACAATATAATTATTGTAACAATAAAAAGAGGAACAAGAGCACTCACATGCACACACACATGCACAAATTTAGTACTTGGCTCAAGCTAGGGGTGCAATAGATAACTGATAGGTTTTTTTCTTCCCTTCCCATGTGACTTAATCTCATTTTGCTAACTCCATAGCCTGAGATCTCAGACAACTAGAAACATAAATAGACATTTTGTTCTTTATCTGATTTCTTATTAATGTCATCACTCCATCCACTTTGCTTTCATAACCACTCCAGGCTCAATTCTTTGAAAAACACTGATTTTTTTAAAATGCTCACTTTTATCTGAAGCTGCACATATCATGGAGAACATTCTTACATAAGCGACTTGTGCAGAGACATTTTGGTGGTTGGAGATAATATCTTTTGTAAGATTCTGGGTTGATCTACAGCAGTGTAGGACTCACTGTTTCGTGGGATCCACAGTTCTTTCTACCACACATTTTCTCAAGAGGCTCTCTGGTTAACTTTGATTCCAGATCAGTGAAAAGGATGAACAGAAATTGTTGCTATTGTAGTTCATTTACACACAAGATGAAACCAGCAGGGCAGATGTTCCCAGAAAAATAAAATACAATTTAAGAAAATAACTCTCTTTCAACTTCAAAAATGACATGGAGGAAATCTGGGTTCTGATTTCAAGAGGTAGGATTTGTGAAGAGTAGTTATTTGAAAGCCTCTCATCCCCACTCCCATCTTCAGGGTTGAATTGATGAATACTGTACGATCTTACAGCATTTGCACTGCTTTTACATCGATCCTTTTCTCCATTGGGTCTCTCTTGAGGGAATATGACAGCTTTGGGTCAGGAAAGCAGTGGTTATTAATAGGGCCTTTGATTACTGAGCTCAGAGATAGAGAAAAAATTGGCTCAAAATTGTGTTTATTCACTTGAGATGTGTCAGGTGAGATATTTGGTTGACACGCTAAAAAATAAAATGTAGATTTCTCTGGAAATGCCTGTTACTTACAGAGCTTCCTCAAATGAGCATTGAAAGGCTTTAACATGGGTATTCTCCTCTCCAACATACTGCATAGGATTTTTTGATAGGGACTTAGTGGAGAAAGGAATACTATACAGGGATCTTTTCCACCTGTTCTTCCCAGGTGGCTAAGTGGTAAAGAATTTGCTTGCAATGCAGGAATTTCGAGTTTGATCCTTGGGTCACAAAGACCTGGAGAAGGAAATGGCGACCCACTCCAGTATTCTTGCCTGAGAAATTCCATGGACAAAGGAGTCTACAGGGCTAGAGTTCACGGAGTCATAAGAGTTGGACATGACTTAGCAATTAAGCAACAGCAACCTCTTCCATTTAGAAAAGAAATCTTGCCTTTTTTCCGTGTTAACAAAGAGAAGACTGCTGTGTTTGTTTGCTTCACAAGTGTTTGTCACTCAAAGTCTTCCTTTTCTCAAAAAAAAGTCTTTATATATGACCTGCCTATTCACTAAACTTCAAGCCCACAAACTCGTATCCAGTGTGCCAAAACTGAAAAGCCAGAAACTGTATATATTTTAGTAAGTTTGGCTCTAAGCTCATTGAGGGTCAAAATCTGATGTGAGCCTATTAACAGACTTTATTCTATGAAGAAACAATATTTCACAACAGAAATAGTAGCATATCTGTTATGTGGTGCTATTTCATGTCTATATTTATATATCTTTCAGAATATGCATTGCATTTTCTTTCTAAACTATTAACTATTTTAAACTTTTGCCCAAGAATTTTGGAAAATGGAATATGGATCTATGCTACAGAGAACAGAAAATTTAGCTCACTGAGTCTAAGCACCTCTCAGCACCTATCAACATGCACTAGTCTTGTTCAAATGACTTAACTGTTGCCTGTGAATCACCAAGTTCCTCTTTGACCAGCCTGATCTGTTCATGAATCACTAAGGATCAGAATTAAAGAATCACTACATTCTAGAACAGGAATACACCAATCTAAATTTTAGATTATAAAATATGCTCTGTTCATGAATCTGTAATGTTCAGTAACAAAGATAATTAACAAGAAGTTTTGTTCATTTGTTCATTCATTCACTCATCCAGTGAATATTTATTAAATACTTGTTACAGAATATCAACATGGTATAATAAAAAGTAACAGAGCTACTAGTCAGGAAATTTGAGTTCTAACTGGTTTAACCGCATAACTACTGTATAAAGTTTCACAAGTCACTTAATTTCTTTGAGTCATTTAATGTCCCATTTTACAGAAGAAAAAATCTACTTCTTCTGGCTTTCTAGAGAGGTGTAATAGTTAAATCTAATGGATACTAAAAAGCACACATTTTTCAGAACTTTTGTCCTAAATATTTTATATGTATTATACAAAGAATTAATGTGTGTGAAGCATAAGATTCAGTGGACATGCTAGGATAACTAAGGCATATTATCTGTCCTCTAAGAGAAAACTGATAGAAGAATAACATGAAACTACAGGACTAGTCTAGGTTTTCATTTTGTAATCACTGATATCCAGAACCAAGAAAATCTGGAAGAGAAACTTCCAAAATATATATTTATAAAAGAAATTTGCAAAAAAAAAAAATATATATATATATATAGAAGGGGGAAGGGAGAGAGAAGCATTTGGAAGGAATTTCATCTAAAACAGCTGCCTTGCTAAGTCCCTGTTTCAAATTGCCTGTTAGCTGATCTGACTTAAGGCTTTTTTTTTAATCATGAAACAAAATCTTTGGAGTTTGCTAGTTCAATTCATTTGCACATTCCACACAGCTACATATGGCAGGACTGGAATGATCAAGTTTCCCTCAGATTTATCATAAATCACAGAGATTCCAATGTGTCCTTCACAGCTTTAAGTTTTCAAAACCATCATGACTAATGAAATATTTACCCTAAGCCTACAGCCACTTGCAAGGAGTCACGTTCCTTGGAAGATAGACTTTGACAAAGAGCCCATCAAGAAAGCAGCTGGAGACCCCGGGCCCCCAGCCTCATCACCACCCTCCACTGTTGGCCATCACATCTGCCACTTTCAGATTTCCAAATGGCATCCCTCATAAACTGTGAACATAAGCTTCTTGCTCAGCCTGACAGCTTTCAGTTGGAAACTAATCAAACTTTAAGGATTCTGCTTAAGAGCAGAAAAAGGATTTCTCAGGGTTTTATTACTTTGTAAAATGTATTAGGTTTCAAATCAAGTTAATTTTAAAAGAGAAACTAGTTGTTTTTACTGGGTGGTTTTAAAGTTTTCACTTTAAAGCCAAAGGATCACAAGGAGGAAGTTTTCTCTGCAGGATAGATACTAGCCAACTGTTTACGGACAGGTGAGGATACAGCCATTCACTGTGACAGCAGCAGTGATGTGAATGGCAAAGGGACTGAGCTGACACAGAGATGCTGGGCTTACCTATTGAAACTGATGCACTGATGTGAAAAATTCAAGGATGGCTCTGGCAATTGCTTCCATGGTCCTTTGCAACATGACTTGGTCATTCTTCTCACTAAGAAGTGAATATATCTCTCCTTTTATCTGTTCTCACTACTGTGAGCAATAGAATAGGAGAGGAGTTGACACTGACATTTCTGGGCCTATATCTTAAGAGGACTTGCAACTTTTGCTTCTGCTTTCTTGGAGCATTGAGACCACCATGTAAGAAAACTGTTTCAGATTCCCTGAGGACATGTGGCCACAGAGAAGAGAGTCCAAGGGCCCCAGCTGACACAGCAGCTTCAACTGTTAGCCAAGTGAAGAAAGATCTTGTTCCTTTCTCTCCACATGACCCTCCAGCTAAATGCAAACATGCAAGTGAGCTCAGATGCAAACAGAAAACCCCCAGTCAACTCACAAAATCACAAGAGTCATATCATTGAGGTTTTATGCCCCTACATTTTGGAGTGCTTTGTTAAACGACAAATAATGAAACAAACACCTGCATTCTCGTTTTGGCCTTGCCACTAATTAGTTGTGTTCCATGGGCAAGGCATTTTATTTTACATTCTTTAGCTATCTCACATCTCAGACTTGGAAACGTGAACTATGTAAAGCTAAAGTCCCTTCTTGCTTCAGTGTTATAGAACTTTCTCCAAATCTGTGAACTTGCATCCCTGGGCTGGCAGAAAGCCATTGAGCTTTTTCAGTAAGAAGGATGAACAGGATAAATCCTAAAGATGGAAACACAAAATGGGTACCACTGAGGTAGAACAACATGCATCTCTAAAGCACTCAGGCAAACAAATAGTTGTTGTGTGGCTCATTGATATGTAAATTAGAAATTCATGCTTTTGGAAAAAATAAGGGGATTTGGGCAGCCAAAGTATAAGAGAAATAGAATCAATTTGTTCAATCATTGCTCTGCTTTGTTTTTCATCATTGCAGTTGGAGAGCATTTTGCAAATGAATTTAGATAACAATGAACGTGACTTTGTAAGTTGGCTGTTAACACGGGTCATAATCTGCTTGAACCTGTGCATATAGTTTGTGCAAGTCAACTGTCAGGAGCCAAAATGGGCCCATCTGCTTCCTTTAAAAATCTTATCCAGTTATTCATTTCAGCACTTTTATGAGCTAATATCATCTCTCGCAGATACTCTGCATAATTGGTGATTTCTGATTGCCTAGCTGAAATTTTTCTCGACGCTCGTTGTAATCATTGCCTGATGGGAACATTTCATTCTTCAGCATGTGTAGTCATAATTGTTTTAGATTTCTATGTGAAGTTAATCAACCCTGAAGGAGACCCCTTGGATGTCACTATAGAGGTAACGGCTAACATTTCTGCTATTTCACTTTGTCTGATCTCTGTTGAATAAGTAATCATCTTCTGTTTACAAAACTAGCCGAGTGAAATTGGACATATTATGTAAAAGACAATCTGCATCTTTGGCAGATATCTACACCTGGTTATTGATATGTGGTGAATATCATTATCAAAGAAATGAAGTATTCTGAGTGAAAGAAATGTGCATGAGGTCACATTTCATCCTTTTTAAATTGCCTAGGAAGGCTAAGTTAACTAAGGAAGTGTTGAGAATAGCTCCCTTCACTACAACTTTCCTTAGATTTTTCTTACCTGCCGTGACTGTTACTTAGTAATGTTGAACTGAAAGTCTGTGACATTTTCTATAATAAGACAATTTCAACACCGACATAACATATAATCTCAAAGATATTTCTAGCCTCAAATACCTGCTGCTATGGCAACTTCCAAAGAACTCACTTTTCAAAATATTTGGATATACTGAGAGCTCTTTAAAAATTTACTAACTTTACCAAAACTCTCTGATATGAACTAGGGCCTATTTTTATCTACCTGTTAAAAAATACTCCTATTTATTGTCATTTTTGTCAGCTTGTTTTAAAGGTTAAAGTCTAGGGGATTAAAAAAAAACAAATATAGCAGTATTTTGAGAAGTAAAACATGACATGTTTGAAAACATTCCATGAACACTGAGATTGTGATGCAATTAAAGCTAGAATTACCCTGGATTCTATATTGTAAAACAAGCCCAGTACACATAAACCAGGAGGATTTCAAATTAGTTATTTTAGGCAGCTTCACCTCCAGAGGAGATTAAGCCATGACCCATGGCTTGTCCTCAGAAAACAAAGCAATTTGGGGAAGTAACAACACGTTATAGAAACTCCAAGGCAACTTTCTCCACATCTGCCACACTGTCGCATCTGAGTGCCAGCACCTGTTGCTGGAACAGCCCATTTCCTCTGCAGTGGGAGTCCTCTCCCCTGTCTCTTGGGAGGAAGATGCATAGCTCAGGAGAGAAGGCAGTCTGGACAATGTTGTCATTGCCCCAACATGGTTGTTTTCGCAGCCAACATGCACAAGATATCAAGTCCAGAAAAGAATATTCCAGAAACTAAGCCTTCTCTGTAACTTTCTATAGAAGAGCATTGTGTGTGTGTGTGTGTGTGTGTGTATGTGTGTGTGTGTGTGTGTGTGTGTGTGTGTGAGGCCATCCTGCCTAGGAGATGAAACTTGCTGTACTTAAAGCGTGTTAATCAGATGAAAGAAGTTAACCATGTGGAAACTTTTCCCCACGTGAGGAAAACCTAATGGTGATCTTTTGCATGCTGTCTTGATATTCTTTCTTTTAATTTTTCTAAACCATAATAAATCCAAATCAGATATTATACTTTGCTTTGATATTTGAAAGAGAGTTTACTTGAATTATGAATTAAGTCATTATAAAAAGACATAGACTTTAGGAATAATTGCTTCATAGATAGAATTTCATTGATTTTTGTTCCAAAGTTCAGATTTCATTCATTATCTGTGAACTGTTACTATCCTAGAATTGAAATGAGTTGGAATAGAGTTGAAAAAGAGCTTTAGAATGCTCCAGTTTTAGCCCTGTTTAACAAAACCTTGTCACCATAGAAAGTCTAGCCTCTCACAATGTTTACATTTCCATCAAACTAACTGACAGCCAGTATAAACCAAGAGGACTTTACCAGTGGCTCAGTGGTCAAGAATCTGCCGGCACTGCAGGAGACGCAGGACATGCAGTTTCGATCCCTGGGTCGGAAAGATCCTCTAGAAGAGGCCATGGCAATCCACTCCAATATTCTTACCAGGAGAATCTCACGGACAGAGGAGACCAGTGGGCTGCAGTCCATGGGGTCGCAAAGATTCAGAAACGACTGAAACGTCTAAACAAGCACAAGCATAAACCTGAAAACAAGAGCAAAAGTTCAAAACTCAGAAGGAGGTTCAACTTTGGAAAGCAGCCTCAGCTCCTTCACTCCACATTCTATAAGTCTAGGTGAAATTCTCAGATCAGAGTTTCATGGTACCAAATAAATTAAATATTAGGAGGATTGAAAAGGTGCTCAACATCACTAATATTAGAGAAATCAAATCAAAACTACAATGAGGTATCAACTCACTCTAGTCAGAATGGCCATTGTTGAAAAGTCTACAAATAATAAATGCTGGAGAGGGTGTGGAGTAAAGGCATTCTGCACAATGTTGTCATTGCACAACATGGCTGTGTTCATAGCTAACATTCACAACATATCAAGTACAGAAAAAATATTCTGGAAAACCAGTCTTCCCTGTAACTTAGAAATTGGTGCAGCCACTCTGGAGAAAAGCATAGACGTTCCTTAAGATACTAGATATAGAGTTACCATATGATCCAGCAATCTCACTTGTGGGCATATTTCCAGAAAAGATGAAAACTCTAATTCAAAAAGATACATGCATCCCAATGTTCATTGCAGCACTGTTTACAATAGCCCAAACATGGAGGCAACCTAGTGTTTATCAACAGATAAATGGATAAGAAGATGTGTACATATAAACAATGGAATATTACTCAGCCATAAAGAAGAAAGAAATGATGCTATTTGCAGCAATATAGATGGATCTAGAGATTAATAAATCAGACAAAGACAACTATTATATGCTATCTCTTTTATGTGCAACCTAAAACACAATACAAATGAACTTATTTACAAACATAAACAGACAAACATAGAAAACATACTCATGGTTACCAAAGGAGAAGGGGGTGAGGAATAAATTGGAAGAGTATGGGATTAACAGACACATACTACCATATATAAAACAGATAAACAACAAGGCTTTACTTTATAGCACAGGGAACTATATTCAGTATCTCGTAATGACTTGTAATGAAAAGAATCTGAAAAAGAATATACATACACACATATGCACTCTATCGCTTTGCTGTACCTAAAGCTGACACAAGATTGTAAATCAACTATACTTCAATTTTGAAAAAAAAGTTAGGAGGAGCCTAAGACATTATCTACTCCAATTCTTTCGCTTTAGAGATGGGACAAGAGCTGAGAGATGGCAAGGAACTTGCCTAAAATCACACATTTACTTGGAAGAAGTGCTAGGATCAGAAGCTCAGTCTCCAGGGTCTGCTTTTATCATCCTTTAAACAGAGAGCTGGATTGGATATACTTGAAGGTCTAGCTTTATTTTATTATCACTGTATATATCAAGCCCTGGAAGAGATCAGAGGAGGTAGATATCGATGGCAACCCTGCTTCACCTCAAGAGATATTTCTATCCAAGAGGAGAGAGGAGGAAAGAAAAACAAAAAATGCAAAGTGCACATTGTATCCTGGAAACTCTTCTTGTAGCCCACCGCGGATGTAGTCAATGCCCAGCAGGCTCTTCTTACATATTCATGAGAGATTAAGTCATCATAGTATAACCCCAGCTTCTCAGGAACAGTAGCCAGAAAAGCCTTCATTAAGTTGCATTCCTATTTATGCAAATGGCTGGTTTTGCTTCAAAAATTGGCCCATTAATGGTGGGCATGAGTTTGCATCACGGCTCCATGATGGATCAGATATGAGGGAAAAAACTCCAACTCTCAAACCTCTTTAGCCAGAGGTGAAAGTTACAGGGCAGCATAGTGCAGAGAAATAGATGCCCTGGCCATGTACATTCTGCCTTTTTAGGTAACAGAATCCCTCATTTGTTAGTAGATGGACATCCTCTCTGATTACAGGCTATAGTTTACTACCTTCCCATAGCTAGGTACAGCCATAAGATCAACTTATGGCTACGCTTGTGGGGTTTCTCAATATCAGTTCTATTGACAATTTGGGCCAGATAGTTCCTTGCTGTGGGGGCTCTCCTTGACACTGTGCAAAGTTAAGCAGCATCCTTGACCTCTACTCACTAGATGCCAGTAGTCCTGTACCTCCAGGATTCCCAAGTGATGCCAAGGTAAAGAATCCCCCTGCCAATGCAGAAATGCAAGAGACATGGATTCAGTCCCTAGGTTGAGAAGATCCCTGCAGTAGGAAATGGCAAATACTCTAGTTCTTGCCTGGAAAATTCCATGGACAGAGAAGCCTGGAGGGCTACAGTCCACGAGGTTGTAAAGAGTCAGCCATAACTGATCATGCACACACCCCTACCTGTGCCCTATCAAAGTTGTGACAACCAAAAAGTGTCCTGAGACTTTGTCAAATATCGCTTGAAGGGCAAAACCATACTCAGTTAAGTAAGAACCACTGAATTAAAGGGATGTAAGTGGAATCATCTATTCTACTTCTAGGACATTCCATTAAATAGTTTATTCATTGTTTCTTCCCCTTTCCTGCTGTGTTGACTGAAGCTTGAGCTGCTGTTTTAAACAAACATGAAGAATAGCATTATTAAAGACAGAGGGCAGCAAGATGGGAGGGGAGGGGGTCCTGATGATCACCATGTGTCTGCCTATCTCATAAGAGCTAAGCATACCACATAAGAGCAACATAAGCTTCTATTTCCCTTATTCCTTTGCCATGATGGGTTCTTTAATGGAAACATAATTCCCCCACCACATTTTCAATCTTTTTCTATAATACAGTAATCTCAAGAGAGAAATATTCATGTTCACAACTCAGAAGCAACTGACTTGTCATTAAGGAATCCACCTTAAAGCTGCCTCCCCACTCACAGATTTTTGATAAGCTAACTCTGAGATGCACAAATGTAGAATAGTGGTTCTCAAATTTGGCTATATGTTAGAATCTTCTGGAGAGTCTTTACAAATCTTAAAGCCCAGGTTGCACCTCAGACAGCATCAATCAGAGTGTTAGGAACCAGGACCCAGGCATCAGTACTTTGTAAAAATTTTCAGGTAATTCCAATGTATAGTCAAGCTTGAGAAACATTCACACTGAGCATTTTCCTTCAAGTTCTGATTGTAATTAATTAACCTTAGTTGCTCTATTTGCTTTGGAAAGGTAAGGCATGTGTTTTGCTCTGTACCAGAGACATTCTTTTGTGAAGTATTATGTTTCCACTTCTGGATATTCTCACGTTTGATGTGCAAATGGTGAGAGTGAGTCAGACACAGTTTTGTACCAATCAGCAAAATCTGGAGAAATATTTTGGTAGTTCATGTTATTGAAAATACTGGAGCTTATTCAAGGTAAGTCCATGCTCTCACTTTTCTCAACACAGACACATGCATACACAAACTCTCTCTCTTAATGTAATCAGTAAGCCAGATGAGTTGGGACAAACTAGCTTTATTCTGAAAGTTAAAAACTAAATGCATAGCCTCTGAACTTTAGGTGTCATTTCTGTTAAATAGAATGAACAGTATCCAGATCACAGAGTTGTTTTAGGAGTTAGCTGTGTATAGCTGTGTAAGTACTTGGCTGGGAGAAACATCTTTTTGTCTAAGGGATCACACCAACCTTCTCTAGTAGGAACATCTTGGTAATACATCTGCAGTGAGGAATAAAAAAAATTTTAATAAAAATAAACTAAATGCAGAGTGTATGAAAATAAACTGAAGTCCTCTATAGGTGGGTGTGGGGCTGCTACTGGATCTGTATACATTTTGAAACCAAACTAAATTCTTTTAAATTTTTCCTGGAGGAATGACCGAAACAACTCAAAGTGGGGGTTCAGCATCAGCCATGCAGTTATGCAGTTCTAAAATAAGAAACTTTAACACCATCAAAACCCCTGTGTACCCTTAAGGACCACCCCCATCAGGAGGGCAAGGGAAAATTGGCACCATTATTTCCTGTTTGTCATTGTCTTTCTTTAATGGAGGATATCAACGGTTATTGAGATTTTAGTGTTTATAAACATTTTTAAGTCACAATACGTGAGTGATCTAAGAAAAATTACAATAGACTATCATCCCAGAAACTATTCTCCAATAATGAGGTTTCTCTTAATGCTAAGGGAGAGGAAAGGGGGAAAAAAGGAAGAACAGGGAACAAAAACACATTGCATTCCTAGTAAAAGCCAGGCAATGAAGTAAACAATTAACTTGTGCTATCTTTTGAAAGCAATTTCAAAGCAATATTCACATATCAAGATGCTTATTAGAAAGTCATAGCTAGATGAAGATGAAGATAAAATAAATGTGAGAGATCATCTATAGATGAGAAAACTGATAATCTCCTCAGGTTCACTCTGCTGGTTGGAACAGACTTGGATCCAGAATAATGATCTACCTCAAGCTGGATCATGGAAAAAGCAACAGAGTTCCAGAAAAGCATCTATATCTGCTTTATTGACTATGCCAAAGCCTTTGATTGTGTGGATCACAATAAACTGTGGAAAATTCTGAGAGAGATGGGAATACCAGACCACCTGACCTGCCTCTTGAGAAACTTATATGCAGGTCAGGAAGCAACAGTTAGAACTGGACATGGAATAACAGATTGGTTCCAAATAGGAAAAGGAGCATGTCAAGGCTGTATATTGTCACCCTGCTTATTTAACTTATATGCAGAGTACAGCATGAGAAACGCTGGGCTGGAAGAAGCACAAGCTGGAATCAAGATTGCCAGGAGGAAATATCAATAACCTCAGATATGCAGATGACACCACCCTTATGGCAGAAAGTGAAGAGGAACTAAAAAACCCCTTGAAGAACGTGAAAGAGGAGAGTGAAAAAATTGGCTTAAAGCTCAACATTCAGAAAATGAAGATCATGGCATCTGGTCCCATCACTTCATGGGAAATAGATGGGGAAACAGTGGAAACAGTGTCAGACTTTATTTTTTGGGCTCCAAAGTCATTGCAGATGGTGACTGCAGCCATGAAATTAAAAGACACTTACTCCTTGGAAGAAAAATTATAACCAACCTAGACAGCATATTGAAAAGAAGAGACATTACTTTGCCAACAAAGGTCCATCTAAGGTCATGTATGGATGTGAGAGTTGGACTGTGAATAAAGCTGAGTGCTGAAGAATTGATGTTTTTGAACTGTGGTGTTGGAGAAGACTCTTGAAAGTCCCTTGGACTGCAAGGAGATCCAACCAGTCCATTCTAAAGGAGACCAGCCCTGGGATTTCTTTGGAAGGACTGATGCTAAAGCTGAAACTCCAATACTTTGGCCACCTCATGCTCAGAGCTGATTCATTGGAAAAGTCTATGATGCTGGGAGGGATTGGGGGCAGGAGGAGAAGGGGACGACAGAGGATGAGATGGCTGGATGGCATCACCAATTCAATGGACATGAGTTTGAGTGAACTCCGGAAGTTGGTGATGGACAGGGAGGCCTGGTGTGCTGCGATTCAGGGGGTCGCAAAGAGTCAGACATGACTGAGTGTCTGAACTGAACTCACCTGACCTCAAGTTGGAAGTTCTCATTTCCTGCCTCTCCCCACCTATCTCCACCCATCCTCACTCACTGTTTAGAGAATCTAGTGAGTAGGGGCTTTTCCCATTTACCAAGAACAGATTAAGGAAATTGGTCCAAACTGTAACACAAAGGATTTAGGTTAATATGTGAGATAAAATTCCTGTTGCTAGAATCTGCTTGTCATAAAAGGCAGTTGTGAAATATCATTTCCTCGATCTCTTTCAAGACACAATTCATTGTCATCTGCTATGAGAGTAAAGCACAGCAGACTCGCCTAAAGGTAGAGTGGGTGTTCTGATGCGACAATTCCATGAACTGGGTACAGCATGTATAACATGTACAGAAAATGTCAAGAGCTCTTCCTGGGCTCTACTTATTACCACCTGCCTGGCAGGTGGTCTCCCCATCATAGCTTACCCAAAACCGGCAACAATATTAACTCATATTTATTTCATATTTACTATGCGCTAGCACTGTCCATGGTGCTCTACATGTTCTTTTTATTATTCTCATTTTATAAATGAAGAGGTTTAAGCCTTTTGCCTAAGGTCATACAGTGTAGCCAACAAGAAGTGGAAGCAGCATTCAAACCCATGTATCAGTAGCTACAGTTCTGACTTCAAACTGTTCTGCAATTCTGCCTCCTGTTGTGAACAATGTCAAATACAGTGATAGTATCTCTCTTTTTAAAATTTCTTTATTTTAATTGGAGGCTTATTGCTTTACAATATTGTGGTGGTTTTTGCCGTACACTGACATGAATCAGCCATGGGTGTATAGGTGTCCCACATATTATCATTGCTTAGTTGATAAATCATGTCTGACACTTTTGTGACCCCATGTGCTATAGCTTGCCAGGATCCTTCTGCCCATGGGATTTCCCGGGCAAAAATACTGGAGTGGGTTGCCATTTCCTTCTCCAGGGGATCTTCCTGACCTAGGGATTGAACCTGTGTCTTCTGCTTGGCAGGCATATTCTTTACCACTGAGCCACCTGAGAAGCCCATCTAATAGTATTAATGTGGTTCTAAAAAAGACATGTGCCCCCAAAGGTTATATTTTGAGTTCTACCAAGATAATCAAAGCATCAGCTCATTTCCAAATTCATAGTAAATCACTCTCTAGAAACATCCTATCAAAAGTGAAGCAGACAATGGTGGCCAGGGTTTGTACTATCATGCTAGGACTTGGGTAGTAGAATCTGCCCTTTCCCATCAGATGACCTGGGGCATGATGATCCTTAAGGGTTTGAACCTTGTTTTGTTTTGGCAGTTGACTCAGCGGGAACACCAGAAATTAGCCTTTAGGAGGGGCAAAAACTGGAGGGGAAACAAAGCCTACAGAGATTGGAGAAAGTGTTCCCTAATTATTATTTCTAAGTAATCCCTCTAGGTTCCCATTTTCCTGTCTCACAGGGAACTGGGACCTATTAGTAACTGACAAGTCCAAGGCAAGCAAATGACAGAGAAATTTATAGCTCATTTAATGTGTTTCCCTCAACACCTGCTACACGCTGGGAGGATTGGGAAATGCAAGGAGTAGAGGGGTGCACAGACTCAGCACCAGATGGTGGATTGGACAAAACATCCTCAAGGCTCCCTTTCAGCCCATAGTCCTGTAAGCCTAAAGAAAATGGAAAACTAAGGTAATAAGGCTACTAATTCTGGGTATAACACAGCAAAACCAATAAAACAACCCCAAGACCCTTAAATGCAACACCTAGGAAACAAAAAGGGTGTGTTTCTGTGGTCCATGGTGCTCCAGTGTTCTGTGAGCCTAGCAGCCATTCAAGCTCCCGGTGACATGACAGAAAGCTCAAGCCCTTCACTGCAGTTTTCCTGAGCTTACTGCCTGCTGATTTTAACACATGTTCCCAAAGTGCTAAATGAAGTCTTATTCCAAAATTATGAAACTAATATTTTCCTCAGACATATCTCACATTGCCCTGTATGCCAGGGAAATTTCCCATGACCCTTGGAGTCACCTCTATTTTTTTTGTTCCCATACACACTTCTTCTGGGACGTAAGACAATCCGGTTGAAGGCTAACGTATAAGTATCCGGTGGCATGTCCAACAAAGCTGTTATTTTATCAGGAAGAACTGAAAGCTCATTTCAGAAACTGAAGCTTCTCAGGAATGAAGCAAATGATTTGGTAGATATGCCTTGAAATTTATCAGAAAATTACAAGTATTGTTTTGTTAGGAGATAGGAATTAACTAATGTTTCTAAAGTGCCTGAGTTTTAGATCAAGAATTTCAGCAACTTGATGCACTCAAGATGGAGAACCCATATTTAAAAAAAAAAAAACCTGCCACCCTCACAACTTTGTTCTAACTGTAAGTACAAGGGATGGGTTTAGGGTATTATATTAACAGAGATTTGAAGATATACCAGGATGAAGATTGCATTTCAAGCAGCCAACACCCCCAAAGAGGTTAAATTTTGGCTTAGCTGTTGATTGCTTTTCAGTCAAAGACAGAGAATTAATTAAAGTCAGTACTCAGTAGTTATAGTTGCTATTAAGTAGCATTTGAAATCTGATTTAATTCACAAAGTGGCTGATGGAAAGAACAACAGTCTAATTTCAAATCAAGCAAAATTTATTATCAAACTCACTGATAAACCTTTAGATTTAAATAAGCTAGAAACTACAAACAGACATAAGTGGCAAAACCAATTTAAAATCCACAAACATGCACAATAATTATTAAAGCAAGTGACAATGGTAAATATTTCATTGACATAAGGGCAAGGGGCTATTTTGCTGAGTACATTAAATTTAAGCTGTTTAATCACTTAAACTCATCCTATTTTATCAAAGTATCCTGTGTCTTTTTTTAATCTTTTCATTTGCTTCTTTCTTTTCTTTCTTTGTTTTTGCCTTGAGGAAAAAAAAATGTATTTGCTTCATCTCTAAGCTAAAGCTAAGAAACCAGCTGAGAGAAAGTAATAATTATAACAACATATTCAGGTTTGATGGTGAGGAACACTGTTGAATAGGGGATAGAAAAAAAACATTTTTTAATTATTCCAAATATTTTTATCTGTTTTTTAGACTCATTTTCACTTTTGTCTAACAAAATTATCTGTCTTCAAGACCCTTCCCAAATGTCCAAAAGGAAACTTCTGAAATTAGTCTCCTCATCCTTTATGTGCTCATTTTTACAACCCATATGTATTTCATCTTTGTCTTGTTATTTCAGCAATTATTTCTTTGAGTATTGGCAGTGACAGGACAATAAGGAATACACAAAATTTCTGAATTTCAACACCAAACTTTCTATTTAATTTGTGTACAGTTAGGGAAGGGCAAAACATATACACAATTCCTATTTTTAACACTTTTGGTCTTGAGAATATGCTGTGGTTTTAACTTTTATTTTATATGGTAAGATTATATGTATTCAGTGTTTTCTGTAGCATCTTAGATTCTATGTTATTAGCTAATCATGGATTTCTTGAAAACTGCTTTTTTGAATTGACCTATAGAAACAGTTGGTGCCACACTATTTTCTCCAGTGTACAGAACCTTCTACTTTTGTACCATTTGTTTCCATTTCTAACCATTGCTAGATCTGCTGGAGATTTTCCATTTTCACCTACAGAGCCACTCACAACTCTTTTCCACTCTGTTCTCTGACCCCAACAGAGGCCCATCCATATGGACTGCAATAATGGGTTCCCTTGCCCTCCATCTTCCTGTTGCGTTTGACTGCTAGTAGATCAGAAGGTAAGGAAAAGACAAAGTTGAGGTATTTATTTCCCCTTAGATGTGCTATTCATTTTTGTCAGGACCTGGACTGATAATCAGGCAGGGTGTATTTTCATTTGTTTGAATATTTTTTTAAATATGTGATAAATAACTTTTATTAAATGCTGTGTTCTATAAAGGGTCTGGCATATTTTAAAGCAATGCATCAACTATACAAGACAAAATAAAATGAATATTGGCAAGAAAAAAATGAGGCAAAGGGGAAGTAAGGGGCAAGGTCTTAATTGGAATCAGTAGCTACATTAGCATGTAAAATGAAGACCAAAGAAACACTTTACATTTGCTAAACTCATCTTTGAATAGTAGATAAAAAGAGAAAAATGTTTAAGAAAGCTTTACAGAAGTATAACATCCTTCATAACAAGAACAGATATTTCCATTAAGATAAAGAGGAAGTTGTAATATAGTAAATGACATCTCTAACCACATTCTTAATGACTGACTAAATCACAAGAGAATATTTTCCAATGCTGCTTTATTCCTCAAAACATCAAGACGTTACCGTATGACCTCTATGATTTTTATTTTCCTAAGGGGAATCTGTACATAATATACCAACAAAGTCTTGTGTTCAGTTTTGTGGGGCAAGGGGAGGGGGACAGCAGTAGATGGTTAGGGAAGATAAGTTGAATGAGACTTAACTTTTAAGGACGTACGATGAGTGTTTGGAGTAATATGATATATGCCTATTTTTGTTCAGAAGATTCAAAATTTTGTTGGCCAACATTAAAATGATCAGACACCAAGATAAATGAGGCCAGGTTGAAGATATATTGCATTAAAAATATTTAATCTACCCAGCTTTGAAATGATCACAGATGGGTAGAATTATGATGTGGGCATACAGGTTACAAATTAAGGCATCTTAAAAATAATTTTTCCTTTTAAAATACTTATAATTAGTACCATACCCCACTTGTGGCACTAATCTAGACAGACTTTTAAGACTCCTAGAATATAAACTCGTGCACCATAATAGATCCATATGGTGCTTTATAATGTTAAGAGCCTATGACAGACATTGTTTTAACCCTACCATAATTTAATAAGATGGGCACTATTGTCCTTATTTTGCAAATTAAACGAATAGGGCACAGAAACAAAAGGTGATTTGCCCAAAGTTTTACAGATGGTATATTGAGGAGCTCAGAGTAGAATCTAGGAGGTGTGTCAACTTTGATCTAGCTTCCCAGGCAGAATTAGTGGTAAAGAACCCGCCACCAGTGCATGAGATTTAAGAGAGATGGATTTGATCCCTGTGTCTGGAAAATCCCCTGGAGGAGGGCATGGCAACCCACTCCAGTATTCTTGCCTGGAGAATCTCATGGACAGAGGAACCTGGCAGGCTACAGTCCATAGGGTCACAAAAAACCAGACACGTCTGAGGTGACTTAGCACACATACACTGTTTACTATATCATGGTCTACGACTCAATTCTTAAGGGAACTGAGGGGAGAAATCTGATTGTGAAAAAGCAATGCTCACTCAACATGAAAGAAAAGATTTGAGTGTATAAATTTCAGAGATCAAAATTTAGAAAGAATTTTAGAAATTAGTCTAGCCTCACATTTTTCCACTGAAGAAACCCCAAATGACTTAGACTCAAAATAGCTTCATCTTCGTTCCATTCCATTGATTTGTAACACTTATCTAGTCTATGACTCAATTCTTAAGGGAACTGAGGGGAGAAATCTGATTGTGAAAAAGCAATGCTCACTCAACATGAAAGAAAAGATTTGAGTGTATAAATTTCAGAGATCAAAATTTAGAAAGAATTTTAGAAATTAGTCTAGCCTCACATTTTTCCACTGAAGAAACCCCAAATGACTTAGACTCAAAATAGCTTCATCTTCGTTCCATTCCATTGATTTGTAACACTTATCTCAAAGGAGTACTAAGTCAAGTGAAAGAATCTCTCAAATATATATAAAGCTCTGAATAATCAAGCTAGGAGTTTTGAATGCCATTTTTCAACAGGCATTTTTTTTTTTATTAAAAATGATCGCATTTTATTCCTCTACTGGGTTCTGAGTCCAAGTGGCAACACTGCCTCAAACCACAGATCTCATACTGCCCTGAGGTGTCCCAGAGACACACAGGAAAAGTACAAGGGTTATACTGGGTATTTTCAATTTCAGAGGGAAACATGGTCATAACTGACATCTGTTAACACCGTGAGAACGGCTAGATTGAGGTAGTTCATAGTTAAAACATCAGATTGTCTTACATTCCTTTCAATAATAGCTTATTATTATAAAGCTGAGTTTTTGGCAGGTGCTATAATAAAAAGGAAATGTGGCGCCATAATCAACGTGAATCGGAAGTGAGAGTAGTGACATCTGACCTGATTCTGAGATTGAAGATGCTATACAATACCCACATCACATTAGCAAGCAACTGTGGCTACGTAAGAATTTGCATTCTTTCAAAAATGGCTTGTAATGAGGTGGATGAGCCTAGAAGTCTATTATACAGAATGAAGTAAGTCAGAAAGAGAAAAACAAATATTAGCGCATATATATGGAACCTAGAAAAATGGTACAGATGAACCTATTTGCAGGACAGGAATAGAGATACAGACATAGAGAATGGATGGGCATGTGGACACAGTGGCAGGGGGTTGGGGGGTGGGTGAAAAGAGGATGGGATGAATGAAGGAGTAGCATTGACGTAAATACACTACCATATGTAAAACAGA
>SJYC01098414.1:0-19627 GCA_006408675.1 Madoqua kirkii
TCCCTTCTCCAGCAGATCTTCCTAACTCAGAAATCGAACTGGGGTCTCCTGCATTGCAGGCAGATTCTTTACCAATTGAGCAATCAGGGAAGTCCGAAGGCTTAGCAAAGATTAAATTGCTTTTCCAAGCTGTTAAGTACTGGTGCTGAGATTTGAACTAAGGTCTGCCAAAGCCTCAGCTCCTTACCACTAATGAGTGGTTGATCATATTGACATTTGTCAGCAATACCTTAGAACAAATCAGATGACAGGCTGAAGTGCCAGTGAAGAGTACTGAATATGTGCCTTTCACTTCTTACTGCTCTCACACTCCTTGTCTCCCACAAAGACAGTCATCATTATTTGTGCATAAGGTAAAACAAATTCTCATTTCCTCACTTTCTGCAATGAAATAGCAAATGGTCTACACATTTTGAAAAGTTTTCAATCAGGAATGAAAAGATTAAATACTTTCATCTATAAAGTATTTACAGACTAGAATAACCTTCCTCCCCCAATAGACTGTAGTGGAGGGATTATTTGTCCGTACTCTGCCGTATCCATGACTCGATGTAGCTAAGCTCCCAATACGAGGCCTGCCGGTTCCACATTCCTAGTGTCATTTACCATGAAGTGAATCTCTTGTTAAGCAAGTCTTATACAGATGCAGTTTAACATCAATAAAGAGTCTTAGAATTCACTGAAAACTCAAACAGATAATTTTATATCAAAATTCTGCTATAAGGTAGATATTTCTGTTTATCCAATTTACTGATAAAATAGAATCAGACAGAGTAAATAACTTGCCTAAAGTCATACCTGATTCACACATAGTGCAGACGGGAAAATAATCCCAGTTGTCTGACCAAAATTCCTACCTGCCCACATATCCATTTATCTGTAAAACTGCAAGCTACTAGCTAGCAGGATTTGTCTAAATCACCTAATACAGTACACAAAGGACAATACATTTTAATGCTTCTTATATTACATAATAACATTAAGGCAATCCACCAGCTACTACAACCATATTTTTAATAAAAATTGTTCCACTATGGCCTTCTTTTATTTTGTGCTGATAATCAATGAGCAAAATTTCCTCACATTAGGTTCTAAAGCCTCCCACAATACAAAGTAAGTAGGATGAAAGTAGCAGCATAAAATAACCCATTACTAGAAAGCTTTAACATTGAGGCTATCCAAAGCAATCAATGATTCGTAAAGACAAAAAATGAGATTTACCTTTAACTTAAGTGATTCTCCAAGTAATGTTCCCTTATAATCCGTTGTATAGGTCCAATCATACGGTTTAATAACCTCTTTCGAGTGTTCACCCTCCGTCCTCAAATACCAAAATGAGAAGGATCAGATTCAGTGAGGCAGAATATAGAACATCTGTATTCATTTTGTTGTTTAGCTGCTAAGTCGTGTCCAATTCTTTTGTGACCCCATGTCCTGTAGTATTCATGCATCACACCAAATTACATTCTATACATAATACAAAATATCCTATTAGTAAACAAATATACTTGTCAAAATTCACTAATATAAGATCTTTCTTAGCTTTTCTGTACATGTATTGTTATTTAACCTGTCATGAATTGATAATGTAGTCTCCCCAATTAATCTGTACACTGCCTAAGGACATGGTTTAAAGGTTTATACTTTTTTCAAAGAACCTAATACATAACACGGACAAAATAAATAACTCTCGATTTGATTATAAAATAAAATACATTTTTCATTTTTCTTGATTTCAATGCTCCTTAGATTTTCAATGCAAATCATAAGCAAACATTTTTCTTCAAAAACAGGAACATTAAAGTACACACTGTAATATGTCTTCACTAAAGAACACTGAAAGCTCAGAAAACTAAACCTTCCATAGCTCACCTCAGCTATCATTCAATTTAACTCAAGAAGTACTAAAAAGGGGATAGTAATTAATCTCTTTTATCAATGAGAAAAATGAACTCTAGAATGACTCAACTATCATTTAATAACAATACTAGCCCTTCATTCTAATAAAATATCACAACTGAATACTTTTTCAATTCTTTTCTATTTCAACCCCTAGCGCCCAGGTTCTCACCTGCTTTCCTGCCACTCTTCAGCACAGGCTACTTTAAGCATTCCTTGGTAGTTGTTCACACATCTTAATGCATCTGTAGCATTGAACTCAATTCCAAAGCCAGAGCCATGCTGGATTCTTAAAACATTGTCTCCAAACATCATTTCAGGGAGAGATGGCATATGCAATTCATCAGCTAACCTATGCATAATCAAAAGTCAGGATTATTTTATATCACTGTTGGCACTTTTGTTTCCTTTTGATCTCCACAGAATACCTTCTACTCCCAAATGAGTTAAATAATATATGATTTAATAAGATGATATAGTTGTGAAGTCTAGAAATGTTTTCATCATCCATTGTCTTTGTGTATACCTTTTTGGCCCTGTACTAGATAGTGGGCTAAATAATAATAAACAAATATAAAAAAATACATAATATAATGTCAGCTAGTAATAAGTGATACACAAAAATAGAAGCAAAGCAATGCAGAGGTACCATTTAAGGTAGGATGATCAAAGACAAGTCTGAGATCACTGAATCTGAGCCTCAAAACTACCCTGCAAGCTAAGAAAGGCTCAGAGAACTTAAGTAGCTAACTGAAATCACAGAGCTAGTAAGTGGTAAAACTAGGCCTCTTTCCATTATACTGGCCTGCTTTATAAAAATTTGGACCTCAACGGGCTAGTCTTATTACACAAGAAAAGTTATATTAGACCTACTATGAGGCCAAGATCACAAATTATTAACTCATAGATATGTTACAACTATACTACACAGAATACTTTTTAAATATTTGAAATAACTGGCAAAATTATTGAGTTGCCAATAAAAATTGAGAGATTTTTGAGAAATCTGGACTTTTGGTTTCTCTTTGGAAAATAAAAAGGAAGATTTGGCCAATACTGCACCTGTATGTCCACATGACACCAACTAGCTGGAACAGAGTAGAGGCTTCTCTCTTTACATGGGGTATGAGCTTGCTGGTTCACCAGTCCCCTTGACTCTTTAGAAAGCTGAGTTTGTAAGCCTTGTTTTAAAGACTTTTAAGTGGCTACTAGTTACTTCTGAAAAAAGTAACTCTATGTATAGGTTTGTTGTTGTTGTTGTTTAGTTGTTATGTCCAACTCTTTTGCCTATCAGAGTCCTCTGTCTCTGGCATTTCCCAGACAAGAATACTGAAGCGGGTTGCCATTTCCTTCTTCAGGGGATCTTTCTGACCCACGGATTGAACCTGTGTCTCTTGCATTGGTAGGTAGCTCCTTTTCAATTGAGCCACCAGGGAAGCCCCTTATGTATAGGTTACCATGCCTTATAACCCTATCATCTCAAGTTACAAACAGGACTTTCAGTTTAGGGATGAAAGTTCAGCTTCCCAAACAAGGGCAATTATCTATGGGCTGGCAGAAATCCCTGAATTTTAGCCTGAGAATCTGCCCAATACAGTCATGCTGAATTGATTAATGGCCAATTAAATTTATTCTGATCCCTCTTTTTATAAGTTTGGATGACAGTTAAATAAAGCACAAACCAAGAGATATGGCATGACCCAGAACCATGAGGTAGTGAGGAGGGGAGAGTGAACATTTTAAGTAACAGCCAGAGAAGCAGACAGAGCAAAGGAGAAACTGAAAAATAAAGATAATAAGGAGATTAGAGACATCTATAGTTGTTTTGGTCATAAGAACTGTTCATTTTCTGAGCTAAATCCTGTGTTTAATTATTTCTTCATGTACTATTAACTTCTTATCACTCAAGGCAACCGAGATGGACAGGGATGGGAAGGAGGCTGAGGGGTGGGGCAGGGATTCTCTTTTCCCTGCAACTTGAAAGCATAACTAACACAGAGGCTCCATGGGAGCAATTTTCTAATTAGCTTTTATATCAATTTTTCAATTTTATTGCTTTCAGAAAATTTTCAAAAACTATTATATACTTTGTTCACAAATAAAACCTTTAAAATGTTATTTCACCTTTTCCTACTGATCAAAGATCATCATATTTAACAAACTTGTTAAGACAAGGTCCTCAAGTTCAACTGAGGGTTTATACCTCTAGCTGCTCTAGAAATGTAGGTATCTCCCCTGAAACACCCTCATCCCTTTTTATTTTGTTTTAACGTATCAAAGGCTGGAAAAAGCAAACAATCACACGTCTTTAAAGGGCATAATGAATAAAAAGAGAACAGGAAAAGTAATAATAATTCATTTATTAGGGCAAAGAGACTGTAGGGATCTTTTCTCCTTCCTTACATTTCTAATACAGTTATAAAGTATGAAATAGAGTCCAAAGTTTAAAAATGCTTTGAATGAAGTTCTAATGGATCCTGAACAAATCACAGGATTTTAGTGTAAGTGGTCTATGACAGCTACTTTAGCAGATCAGGTTTTCCTTTTTTTTTTTTTTTCAAGACTTCCAGATTTTTAAAAGCTATATAGCTATACAGGTTAGGTAGTGAAACAAAATATTACAGAATGTATTTTTACATAAAGGTAACAAAAGATCTATGCATATACCAAGACCACAATATCCTCTTTCCAGCTGCTTTAAATCTATTCCCAATTAGACATACCAATCAAGTATTGCAAAAAAAAAAAAAATGCATAAACAAATTATTTAAACTTTAAATGTAAAAAATATTGATAGTAGAAACATCTGCTTCATTCCTGGATCATCAAAGCCTCACCACTTTTAAGAATGAAGATGGGTTCTAATTTTACCATGACTGCCCAGAAGAGAAGTTAATGTACCACAGCCCCATGTTTCCATAAGCTTCCTATCTCTGATGAATTTTCTGTTCTCATGTAACAATTATATTAATTTGGGCTATGAAGCAAAGAAAAAAACACTAAAAAATTTTTAAAAACTAAAAAATTAAAGCTGCTGTTTCTTATAGGAAAACACCTTTGCCACGAAAATTCTCAACTTGTTGCAAGCTTTAAAAGGTGACAATGAAAAAAGCAAATACACCCACTGAGGGAAACCAGCACTTGCTTGCTTAGATTTTCAGAAGAACTATGTCAATTTACATTCCACTCTGGGGCAAAAATTAAGAAAAAAGTACCAAGAATTTAATCAAATTTATATTCTTTGACTCAAAATATCAGTTTTGGGAAATCTGTAATAAAGAAATAATCCTCAGTGCAGGGAAGAAAAAAACTACATACATTAATACACATAATCATCTCATTTATAATAGTAAAGAAATAATCTAATGATAAGGAAATAAACAGTTTTGTAAACTGTTGTCTGGGCTTCCCAGATGGTGCAGCGGTAAAGAATCTACCTGCCAGTGCAGGAGATGTAAGAGACACGAGTTCGATTCCTGGGTCAGGAAGATTCCCCTGGGGTAGGAATGGTAACCCACTCCAATATTCTTGCCTGGAAAATTCCTTGAATAGAGGAGCCTGGCAGGCTACAGTCCAGGGAGTCACAAGACACACATGAATGAGCAACTGAGCACACAAACAATTTTCTATCCAAATGATAAAACACTATGGAATCATTAAAAATATTTAAAAGGAGAATATAATAATGTTGAAAAATGCTTATGCTACAACAGTAAGGAAAAAAATCAGGCACACTGTATATTCATCAGATCTCTGTGTTTATGTTATAAGCACGTATCAGTGATCTAATATTTTAAGTTGCACATCTTTAGGGTGATACTTGATACCATTAATTTTCATCATAAATTTAAGTAAAATTTATTATTTTGTTATTAGGAAATAGAAAATAACAAATACTAGAGAGATCAATTGGAGAAGGAAATGGCAATTCACTCCAGTATTCTTGCCTGGAGAATCCCATGGACAGAGAAGCCTAGTAGGTTACAGTCCATGGGGTCGCAAAGAGTCGGACACGACTGAGCGACTTCACCACCTCAGAGAGATCAATATCCCATGCAAATGCCATAGACATGACAGATGGCAAAAATATTATTTCAAAAAAAGAGAGAAAAGAAAATACGGTTTATATATACAATGGAATATTATGCAGCCTTTTAGAAGCAGGAAATTCTGCAATCTGTGATGGCATGTATGAACCTAAGAACATTATGCTAAGTAAAACAAACTAGTCATAGAAAGACAGACACTACATGATTCCACTTATTCACAGAATCAAAGAGTGAAATGGTAGTTGCCAAAGGCTGGAGGAAGGGAAAAACAGGTTGCTAATCAATAGGTGTAAAATTTCAGGCAAGCAAGATGAATAACTTCTAGAGATCTGCTGTGCAACACTGTCCCTATAGCCAATAATAATGCATTCTACATTTATGAATTTGTCAGGAGGGTATAATTCATATTAAGTGTTTTTATCGCAATAAAACAAAATTTTTTAAAAAAGAAAATATTAAATACTTAAAAGACTAAATAGGATGGACTATAATCAGAATAAACATTTTATAAAAAGATTAGATATAAATAAGCTGCAACCACTGCAAAGTGCATATGAAATATAAACTAATATAAGATGTGATTCTGTGGATTTTCCCAACATATCTGAAAAAATCTGGTAGTCCTCTGAAACACTCCAGTTATATACATGTCAAAAGAATACCTGCCAACAACTTACATTTCTTCAAGTGTCCTAAATTCAGAGTAGCTTGAACACAGGCCAAACAGAGTATCTTAACCCCATTTTTAAAGGCAAATTTTACTCTTTGTAACAAACAGGTAATCCCAGGGACGGCGGAGCCTGGTGGGCTGCCGTCTATCGGGTCACACAGAGTTGGACACGACTGAAGTGACTTAGCAGCAGCAGCATGCCTATTTATAAGGTCAAAGAAAAGTCAGCAGTGGCCATAGGACTGGAAAAGGTCAGTTTTCATTCCAATCCCAAAGAATGGCAATGCCAAAGAATGCTCACACCACCATTCAACTGCACTCATTTCCACATGCTAGCAAATGCTCAAAGTCCTCCAAGCTAGGCTTCAATAGTACATGAACCAAGAACTTTCAGATGTACAAATTGGATTTAGAAAAGGCAGAGGTACCAGAGATCAAATTGCCAACATCCACTGGATCATAGAGAAAGCAAAGGAATTCCAGAAAAACATCTGCTTCGTTGACTATGCTAAAACCTTTGACTGTATGGATCATAACAAACTGGAAAACTCTTGAAGAGTTGGCAATACCAGACCATCTTACCTGCCTCCTGAGAAACCTGTATGCAGGCCAAGAAGCAGCAGTTAGAACCCAACATGGAACAACAGACTGGTTCAAAATCCAGAAAGGAGTACCTCAAGGCTATATATTGTCACCCTGATTAGTGCTAGTTAGTGCTAGTGAAAGTCGCTCAGTTGTGTCTTGACTTTTTGCAACCCCATTGACTATACAGTCCATGGAATTCTCCAGGTCAGAATATTGGAGTTCCCAACCGAGGGATCAAACCAGGGTCTCCCACATCACAGGTGGATTCTTTACAGCTGAGCCACCAGGGAAGCCCCGGCTTCTAAATTTATATGTAGAATACATCATGCAAAATGCCAGGCTGATGAAGCTCATGCTGAATCAAGATTGCCAGGAGAAATATCAATAACCTCATATAGGCAGATGACACCACCTTGATGGCAGAAAGCCAAGAGGAACTAAAGAGCCTCTTGATGAAGGTGAAAAAGGAGAGTGAAAAAGCTGCTTAAAACTCAACATTCAAAAAACTAAGATCATGGCATCCAGTCCCATCACTTCATGGCAAATAGATGGGGAAACAATGGAAACAATGACAGACTTTATTTTCCTGGACTCCAAAATCACTGCAAATGGTGACTGAAGCTAGGAAATTAAAAGACATTTGCTCCTTCGAAGAAAAGCTATAACAAGTCTAGACAGCATATTAAAAAGCAGAGACATCACTTTGCCAACAAAAGTCTGTCTAGTCATGTCTGGCTGTGAGAGCTGGACCATAAAGAAGGCTGAGCACCAAATAATTGTTGCTTTTGATCTATGGTGCTGGAAAAGACTCTCAAGAGACCCTTGGACTGCAAGGAGATTGACTTACCAGTCAATCCTAAGGGAAATCAATCCTGAATATTCATTGGAAGGACTAAAGCTGAAGCTCCAATACTTTGGCCACCTGATGCAAAGAGCCTAATCTTTGGAAAAGATCCTGATGTTGGGAAAGACTGAAGGCAGGAAAAGAGGACGACAGAGAACAAGATGGTTGGATGGCATCACCAAGTCAATGGAGACAAGCTTGAGCAAACTCTGGGAGTTAGTGAAGGACAGGGAAGCCTGGTGTGCTGCAGTTCATGGAGGTCACAAAGAGTCAGATTCGACTGAGCAACTGAACAACAACAAATTTATAAGGCCAAGAAGACAGGAAACCTTTACAGGATTAAGATGCCTTAATTCATTAAAGGAAATTTCACTAATTCAAAGAAATGTAAAAGCGTTAGTTGCTCAGTAGTGTCCGACTCTTTATGACCTCATGGACTGGAACCCAACAGGTTCCTCTGTCCATGGAATTCTCCAGGCAAAAATACTGGAGTGGGTTACCATTTCCTTCTCCAGAGGATCTTCCCAACCCAGAGATCGAACCCCGGTCTCTTACTGCAGGCAGATTCTTCACGTCTGAGCCATTATTAATTCAAAATTTCCCTAATTCACTTAAATATTAATATACAACAACCAGCGACAATCAGCTCAGTGGTTGTCCAGAGCACTTCCCAAAGCCAAACCTGCATCAGGGAAAAAAGGTTACAGTCACTGTTGGTCTGCTGCCAGTCCAATCCACTGCAGCTTTCTGAATCTGGGGGAAACCATTACATCTGAGATGTATGCTCAGCAAATTGATGAGGTGCACTGAAAATTCCAAAGGGTGCAGTCAAGCACTGGTCAACACGAAAGACCCAATTCTTCTCCACAACAACGCCTGACTGCAGGTTGCACAACCAATGCTTCAAAAGTTGAATGAATTGGGCTACCAAGTTTTGCCTCATCCACCATATTCACCCGACCTCTCACCAACTGACTACCACTTCTCCAAGCATGTCAACTTTTTGCAGGGAAAATGCTTTCACACCCAGTAGGAGGCAGAAAATGCTACCAAAAGTTCACCGCTGAATCCCAAAGCACAGATTTTTAAACTATAGAAATAAATAAACATTTCTTTTAAGTAAAAATGTGATGATTGTAATGGTTCCTATTTTGATCAATAAAGATGTGCTTGAGCCTAGTTACAATGATTTAAAATTCACAATCCAAAATCACAATTAGGTTTGTACCAGCCTAATATATAGTACAATTATATATATATGGTGCAATATGTAGCAGAAAGTTATACACAGAGGAAAACTCAGGTGGGGTGTGATGAAACAAAATTTTTCTTAGTGACTCTGCAAGAAAGTTACCTTTTTACTAATTATGATACTAAACATCCTTTCAAACTCTCTTCTGGTCATTCTCCTCTGCCTAAATCTGTCATTGCTTCCTAGAGTTTCACCTCATGACCTTTTTCTTTTCTTCTAGATGATTTCTAGACAATCTTAAATCACTCTCAAGCCTCCAGGTACCAACTGTGATTCCCAAACATAAATCCATAAATAAATCATCTTTTTTCAAGCTCCAAGATAAGTGCCTAAAACATCTCCACTTTATAAACTACACTCAATTCATATTTCAACAAACTAAACTCATCCTCCATCCAACACCTGCCCCCAACTGCTCTTCCTCCTGTATTTCTCACCATATCTAATGGCAAAACTTTCCATGCATAATCCAAGCCAGAAACTTGCCAAGGGTATAGATTCTTCCTTTTACCCTGACTCCTCCTATCAGGTGACCATCAAATCACTTAATCTCTAAAACCTCTCCTCTCCTCTTTACCCTTCTAACTGGTCTCTTTCCCTGGTCCTGCAGCCCTCCAATCCAACCGCCACATCATGTTCAGATCCTTCAGAGTGTACATCTGATAATGTCGTCCCTTAGTATAAAATAACACCTGGTGGTAGTCAGATAAAAATCCAACAAAACTCCTTAACCTGGCATAAAAGTTCTCTAAGTGGTATCTTCTCTGCTCAGGAGCCTATCTGCCACTGGCTTCTCACTGCAGTTCTTCCCTTCTGATACCTCATGCTCTAATCACACAGGAACTGTTCCTCATGCCTCCTACTCTCTCCGACTCCTCTAGCTTTCCACGTCCCCCCCGGACCTCCCCAAACCTTGTCAAGATTCAGCTCGGGCATCACAACGCATCACAGTTGTCACTCTCACTGGCCCTGCGGCGCTACACACGAGCCCAGCCCCACCCCATCCCACCGACTTCATTAAGATCCATTTCAGGCATCTCAATTTCCCCGATGCCTTGTTCTCCCACTCAGGAAAAAAAAAAAAAAATCCCAAATAACCCTGCAGGTATACCTCTATCAATCCACACTGTACAACTGTCTGTCTCTCTCACAAGACTGCGAATTCCTCGAGGAAGAGGCTTTCATCTTCTGTATCTCAAGCGCCTGGCATGGCACCTGACATGTTAAAAACCAAGCATATACCACCCCCGCTATTAACCCTCAAGAAAACAGGTCACAGCCACCCAGAAATAGTCTAAAGGTGGCGCCGGCTTTGGCAGGTAGAGACCCACGGGAGGAGTCAGTCCACCAGAACAGTCATGCTCTACTCAAACCCCGGCGGAGTGACTGTTTCACGAAGCCAGAGCCTGGCGAACCCGAACCGAAGGACAGGAAGTGGTGACAGAATATGTCCTGGTGTTGTCAATTCAAAGGTCCCGTCCGGAGGGACACGAGCCTCCGCCCTAGAGGAGGGCTGGGGCTTCGCGGGGCTCGCTCTGCCTCCCGCCCAGGCCGAGCTCCAAGGCCCGCAACCCCGATCCCAGCCCTAGAGCCTCACTTCTCCACATCCGCCGACTTCATGATGTGGGTCTTGGACGCCGTTAGCTTCCAGGGCCCGAAGGAGAAGTCCTGGTGGCTGCTCTGGAAGCCGTGGATCATCATGGCCGCGGCAAGGCCAGCGTGGGCCACACGGAACAGGTTGGAGCACCGGCGGCAGCGACAGCGGAGGCAGATACCGGTCCCTCCTCCTTCCTCCAGCCCAGCAGCGTAGACTTCCGAGCGGTTACCATGCCCGGCTCCGCCCCACCCCGCCCCCTGCCGGCGACACGGACGCAGGCCCTCCCTTCCGCCTCCTTCTCCGTCCCTGGACTTTTTGCTTCCGGGACCAGTTGCCGAGGTTATGTGACCCACGTCTTACATCACGACGCACCTGAAAAATGTGGGGAGAAACTGCCGAGGGGCGCCTCGGCAGTTGGGGAAGTGGTTAGGGGTGCGCACATCGTTGGGTGAAATCGTCTGGGACCCTTCGGGGAAGCCCATTTTGGAGAATCCGCTGTGATCCCGGTAGACTTTGCAAAGCAGTGAACTACCTTGCGTGTTACTGAATTGGTGTAGAGGAAATGCCCAATATTTTTCCGTTGAGGACAAAGTTTTAAAATCACTTAGCGTTTAGGAGGTTCAGCATCAAGTGCGGTAAGACAAGTGGACCTCTACCTACTATGGACTAAGACTTCTATCAAAAATTTCATTTTTCAGACATTTCAAGACTGTTCTGGTCTAGCTATTACCTAAGCTTCTGTTATAGTGGAAATAACGCTGGAGATCTGGTGCTACATCCACCGTTGCAATGCTGTTCCGTGCATCCTTGGCAATTGTTTCGTCGCTAAGTCCCACTCTTTTAGGACCCTATGGAGTGTAAGTAGCCTGCCTGGCTCCTCTGTCCATGAGATTTCCCAGGCAAGAATACTGGAGTGGATTGCCATTTCCTTCAGGGGATCTTCCTGACCCAGGGATTGAAACCTCGTCTGCTGCTTTGCAGGTGGATTCTTTACCCCTGAGCCGCCAGGGAAGCCCAATCCCTGGCAGACCATTTAACTAATGATTTGGTTTCAGCTGCCTCAAAATGATATGCTTTTACGTTAGAGGATCTCCCAAATTTTTCTTTCCGGTTTCATTTCCAGCAACTCCTTTCAGCTCTACTCACCTGCACTCCTCCCTACTACTGAGACCTTACTCTTACTGTTCTATATACTTGAAACTGTCATACTCAAACCTGTCCCACCTCAGAGTCAACCTGGAACTTTCCTAAAAATATAGATTCCTCAGTCCCTGTATTGTAGAATCCAAATTCACAAACACACCTCAGAGGACACTCAAAACAGTGGAGCACAGTTTATTACACCAGCATGTCCAAGGGAAATCGATTCCCAACGAGAACCCAAATGATTTCGGAGGACCTGGTTTTATACCCACCCCACCCCTACCCCCCGCCCCCCACATGACTGGATACATGTTAGTAATTAGTTTTACAATATGCAGGTGTGGAAGAATTAACACTTAAAAGATGCAAGTGCAGGCACTATGATTAATTTAACTGAGACAACCTGATCATTCCTTCCAATATTTGTTTGCTGTCTGTGAGGAAGGGGTTTCCTGTTTTTTCTTCAATGATGGTAAACACGGTTCAAGCCCAGTTCACATCCTGCCTTAAGATGGCTGACAGTCTTCAAGATGGAATCTGTCTTGCTTTCCTCCCAGCAGCCCCAACATCTGTGCTTTTTGCTAGATTGGAATGATCATCCTTGGAATGATACCTCTCCTTCAAAAGGATTTTCCTGAACCCTGGAGCTGGATTTAATCAGTTCTTCCTTTGAGCCAACATGTTGATTTGTCAACTTCTCTCACTTCAGTTACCACTGTTAATTCATTAATCCAAATGTCAAAATTTGAGCACCTACTATTTGCCAAGGGTTTATTTTATTACAAAAGAGCACTCACCCCCTTACTTACAACAGAAATTGACAATGGAATTCTAAGATATGATTTCAGTGATTCAAGGAAAGACTCACTGCCCCTCAAATATGTTATCCATCTGTCACATTTTATCTAAAATTTTAATTGCTTTTCAATATGGCAACAGGCCATTGATTGGCTTAATTGGTCATTTACATCTTAGTGTAAATGATTTTTATATCATTTTCTATGAGCTGGCTTTGAGGTAGCCTTGATAGAGAAGTGCCAGGCCACCCTATCCAGAGCTGAGTCAGTGCTTTTCCACCTGTTGTCCTAAAACATTTGTTCCCTTCCAAAATTTTCCTAGAAAAGATATGATGAAGACTTCTTATTAGAAGGGTATGTTAATTTAAATCTAAAAACTAAACCAATTATCCTGATGGCCTCCAATTCAGAAATGTGTTAGGGGCCTTTAAAATTCTTTGAGGATATAAGAAAATGAATCTTTAAAAATACAATATCAAGCACTCACACATTATAAAAAGAGATATTTAGGCATTAACAGGGTATTTTTCAGTGTCTATTCAAGAACTATCATGCAAGACTTCCCTGGTGGTCCAGTGGTTAACAGTCCATTCTCCCAATACAGTGTACATGGATTTGATCCCTGGTTGAGGAACTAAAATCCCACATGCCAAATGGCTAGGCCAAAACCCAAAGAGCCAGAGCCATCACGCAATAACTGTCTACTTTATAAAGTTGGTTCTTAGGATGGAATAATTCCTGGGACTTGATGGAGATGATGGAGAGGGTAGATTTGTTTTCAACCAAATTGGCAAAGTATGTTAGAGTCACCAAATCAAATCATCTACATGTCTATCAAGATTCAGTTCTGAGAACAATCAACTGGTTATTATAGAAATTAACTCATTCCACAAACATTTTGGGGCACCTATTATGATGCCAGGAAGTTTTAGGTACAAGGACACAGCAGTGGATAAAAAAGGCAACATCTCTTTCATCTTGGAGCTCTAATGGAAAAAGAAAAGACAGGTAATAAGTAAATACAAAATTTATAATTTCAGATATGGATAAATTCTGTGCAGAATGTTGAGTGAATTAAGTGGAAAATGTGCGTGTGTGTGTGTGTGTGTGTGTGTGTGTGTGTGTGTTTGGGAGGTGGGGAGACTGTGTAGATGAAGTGATCAGAAGAACCCTATCGATGGAGGTAACATTCAAGCATAGACCTGCTAGTAATAAAGAAGATCCATGAGAAGATCTGACAGAACATTCCAAGTATCAGGTATTCAGGTCTAGAGGAGGCAATGGACTTGTCACATTTTAGGAAGAGCAAGAAGGCCAGTGTGACTGGAGTAAAAGGAAATTGGGAAGAGTCCAGAGAGGCAAGTTCTCCACCACATAGATAAATTGTAAGCTATATCATGCTCTCCCTTGGCAAGCTTATCAAATTAATGTATATGTCTTTAAAAAACAAAAAGCTTTGTTAAGCAGAGGCTCATTGTCTCTAAATAGCCTGTACCATTTATGAAGCTGTGTGTTTTAGAGGTTGTTGCTGTTGTTCAGTGGCTAAATAATATCCATCTCTTTCGTGACTCCATGGACTATAGCCTGCCAGGCTCCTCTGTCCCTGGGATTTCCCAGGCAAGAATACTGGGAGATTGCCATTGCTTTCTCCAAGGAATCTTCCCTACCCAAAAATCGATCAGACTCATGTCTCCTGCATTGCAGGTGGCTTCTTAACCACTGAGCCATTTGTTTGAAGTAAAATCTACTTCCTTGTTACTTATATTATTTGAAGTTGGTCTTACCCTATGAATCACCATGGAACAAGCATATTCCCTCTTCCTTGTGACTGCTCTTATTTCAAAACAGCTTTCTTGTCTTTCATTCATCCATTTACTTATATTGTCTGCTTTTTCATTCATTCACCTATCTGCTTATTTATTCAGTAAATATTTATATTTCTTGGATCTGAGGCACAGTACTGGGAGAAAGATATTACAATGAAAAATATGAGTAAACTATGGCATTTCCCAGCCTCAAGGAACTTTGTTCTCCATGACACATGCTAAGGCATTGTCTATCAGTCAGTTCAGCCACTCAGTCATGTCTGACTCTTGGCAACCCCAAGGACTGCAGCATACCAGGCTTCCCTGTCTATCACCAACTCCTAGAGCTTACTCAAACTCCTATCCTTCAAGTTGGTGATGCCATCCAACCACCTCATCCCCTTCTCCTCCCACCTTCAAACTTTCCCAACATCAGGGTCTTTTCAGAAACCCTGAGTCACTTTTTCACTTCAGGTGGCCAAAGTATTGGAGTTTCAGCTTCCGCATCAGTCCTTCCAATGAATATTCAGGACTGATTTCCTTTAGGATTGACTGATTTGATCTCCTTGCACTCCAAAGGACTCTCAAGATTCTTCTCTAGCACCACAGTTCAACAGCATCTATTTTTCGGTGCTCAGCTTTCTTTATAGTCCAACTCTCACATTCATACATAACTACTGGACAAACCATAGCTTTGACTAGACGGCCCTTTGTTGACAAAGTAATGTCTCTGCTTTTTAACGTGCTGTCTAGTTTGGTCATACTTTTCTTCCAAGGAGCAAGTGTCTTAGTTTCATGACTGCAGTCACCATCTGCAGCAAATTTTGACCCCAAAATAATAAAGTCTGTCACTGTCTCCATTGTTTCCCATGTATTTCCCATGAAGTGATGGGACTGGGTGCCATGATCTTAGTTTTCTGAATGTTGCATTTTAAGCCAACATTTTTACTCTTCCTCTTTCACTTTCATCAAGAGGCTCTTTAGTTCTTCCTTGCTTTCTGCCATAAGGGTGGTGTCATCTCCGAATTTGAGGTTATTGATATTTCTCCTGGCAATCTTAAATCCAGCTTGTGCTTAATCCAGCCCAGCATTTCACGTGATGTACTCTGCATACAAGTTAAATAAGCAGGGTGACAATATGAAGCCTTGATGTACTCCTTTCCCGATTTGGAACTAGTCTATTGTTCCATGTCCAGTTCTAACTGTTGCTGCATACAGATTTCTCAGGAGGCAGGTCAAGTTATCTGGTATTCCCATCTCTTGAAAAATTTTTCCACAGTTTGTTGTGATCCATATAGTCAAAGGCTTTGGTGTAGTCAGTAAAGCAGAAATAGATATTTTCCTGGGATTTCTTTGGAAGGAATGATGCTAAAGCTGAAACTCCAGTACTTTGGCCACCTCATGTGGAGAGTTGACTCATTAGAAAAGACTCTGATGCTGGGAGAGATTGGGGGCAGGAGGAGAAGGGGACGACAGAGGATGAGATGGCTGGATGGCATCACCAACTCGATGAATGTGAGTCTGAGTGAACTCCGGGAGTTGGTGATGGACAGGGAGGCCTGGCGTGCTGTGATTCATGGGGTCTCAAAGAGTGAGACACGACTAAGCAACTGAACTACTACTACTACTGGATCTCTCTTGCTTTTTCGATGATCCAGGTGATGTTGGCAGTTTGACTCCAGTTCCTCTGCCTTTTCTAAATCCAGCTTGAACATCTGGAAGTTCACAGTTCAAGTACTGTTGAAGCCTAGCTTGGAGAATTTTGAGCATTACTTTGCTAGCGTGTGAGATGAGTGCAATTGTGCAGTAGTTTGAATATTCTTTGGCATTGCCCTTCTTTGTGATTGGAATGAAAATTGACTTTTTCCAGTCCTGTGGCCAAATTTTCCAAATTTGCTGGCATATTGAGTGCAGCACTTTAACAGCATCATCTTTTAGGTTTTGAAATAGCTCAGCTGGGATTCCATCACCTCCACTAGCTTTGCTCATAGTGATGGTTCCCAAAGCCCACTTGACTTCACACTCCATGGTTGTACAATTGTCCCCCACCCCTCCCTAACCCTTCCCTCCAGGTTGTCCCAGTGCACTGGCTTTGAGGGCCCAGTTTCATGCATCAAACCTGGACTGGTGATCTGTTTCACATATGATAACATACATGTTTCAGTGCTATTCCTTCAAATCATCCCACCCTCACCTTCCCCCACAAAGTCCACATAGAAGTGATATCAAATGGCATTTGTCTTTCTCTTTCTGACTTACTTCACTTAGTATGCTAATCTCTAAGTCCATCTGTGTCCTTGCAAATGGCATCATTTCATTCTTTTTATGATTGAGTGGTATTCATTGTACATTTTTACCACATCTTTTTTATCCATTCCTCTGTCAATGGACATTTAGTTGCTTCCATGTCTTGGCTATTGTGACTAGTGTTACTGTGGACACACAGGTGCATGTATCTTTTTGAATTATAGTTTTCTCCACACTTATGCCCAGGAGTGGAACTGCTGAATCATATGGCAACTCTGTTTTTAGTTTTTTAAGGAACCTCCATATTCTTTTCAATTGTGGCTGCACCAATTTACATTCCCAATGGTGTAGAAGCATTCTCTTTTCTACAGAGCCTCCCCAGCACCTGTTATTTGTAGACGTTTTATGATGTTCATTCTGACCCGTCTGAGGTAGTACCTCATTATGGTTTTTTTAATTAATGTATTTGGCTGCGTTGGGTCTTGATTGCAGCATGGGCATCTTTCACTACAGCACACGGACTCGAGTTGTGGTGCAGAGCTCTGGAGCACACGTGCTGAGTAGCTGCAGCACAGATTTAGTTGCTCTGTGGTGTGTGGGATTTTAGTTTCCTGACCAGGGATCAAAGCCACATCTGCTACACTGCACGGTGGATTCTTAACCACTGAATCACCAAGAAGTCCTCCCCTCATAATTTCGATTTCCATTTCTCTAAAAATTAGTAACCAACATATTTTATTCTTATTCAAAAACCAATTGGATTTTTTTGTTGCTTTTTTTGACTATGCTATCAATAAGCAGTTAATGAAAGTTTAATCTCATTATGAAAAGTAATTTTATAACATTTTTAAAAAGATTTCTGACAACCCAATTATTCTAATATCTCAACATTGAAACCATATTTCTAGTAAAACAGAATAATTTGGAAGGCCTTTTAAAATTGGTTTTGCTTTCCCAGAGCAAACTCTGATAAGAGGAATGGGACCCAGGAACCTTCAAAGTGTCAGGAAAAGCCAGCTTAGAACTGAATTTTTCTTCCAGAATCTCTATGGTAAATCGCCTATGTACACATAAAGAGAATCTGTAACACATATGGGAGAACTGGGCTGGGTCTAAATAAATAAGATAATAGAGTGAAAAATATTCTATTCTGTCCAATATCTTGTGAGCCACAATCAGAAGGATGAGCAATAAAATAATTGCTTTTGTATCTTAGTGGTATAATTCTACCTTCCAAATGAACCACACTGAGATAAACCATAGATATACAGGGCTGTTTTTACACAACTTTTGTGATCTTGATGTCACAAGCTCTCCTTTATACTTCCTTAAGTCCATCTGTTGCCTTCTTAGTTCTTTTTCCCAGTTCCAAACTCCCAAATTCCCACTGATCTATCTACTAAGTTGAAGATATTGTCAAAAGTCCTCAAGAGTGACCTCTTCAAGGACAGGGACCTCTATCTTACTCATATGTATGTCCTCAGAGCCTATCTGAGGCAGTCATTTCAACAGACCTCTCAAGGAAATAGACAGATGATCCAGGGCTTGGTAAGCAGTAGGAATGGCAGACAGGAGATTAAATGGACCTACAGAGTCAACACAAGGATTGGGATGAATTCCAGAGACAGTTGCTGTGAGAAAGCAGAGGAGGACAAATAGGCCCCCTCAGAAGTCTGACATAGGCAAGCAGAAATACTCTGTTCAGGGGTGGAAGGGGTAGGGGTGGGAGGCAGGGGACCTCATACCACAAAGAGAAGGAAGGAGCAGTTCAGGCAGAAGATCCAGGCCCGATCTGAGGACCGAGAGCAAAACTCAAGTTCCTTAGCAGTAAGAGAGGAAGGCAGAACCACATCCACCAAAAAGTGTTTTGCCAGCAGGGAATTCATCCAAGTATCTGGCACAGAGGGAGAAAGGGGATTTCCATTACTCAAGGCAGAGACTATGTCGTGGAGAAACAAAGGAAGTACTTAGTTCCCAAGCTGCAAGCGCTCTTTCCATGGTCTCATGTGTATCATTACATCAGGTTCCTTGGAGCTTGAAAAAACTCAGGTGAATCTCTGTTCCAAAGAGCTCAATTGAAACAGTGTTACTTTCAACATCCCCTGGAGTTCCCCTGTCCACAACTAGTCATGTGAAAATATTCACATAAGATATATATATAAGGGATGCCAAGTTCTGTTCTGTAGAAAAGAAGGAATAAAATGAAAGCATCCAGACTTTGGGGAGCTCAAAAAGGAGGGAAGGACGTACTAGGGATGAGAATATAAATATTTCATCAGAGTTAGGGGTAGTAATAAGAGAGGACGTAGAAGACCTATGGGATCTGAAGAGCTGCAAAAAGAGCAGAAGCAATTACATTCAAATATTTTTTAGAAAAGAAATTTTGCCTGTTCTCATCATGGCATGACATAGAAATAAAATGAACTCATTAGTAAAGGAGAAATAAAAGCCAGTCATTGCAAGTGCTCAGAGGGTTTCAGAGAACTACATTAGCTAACTTAAATTGCAGAGCAAATAAAGACATCCAGATTATACTGGGCTCTCTTATTACATCAACAAAGAAATGATTAGTTTTTACTAATAGAGCTGGAGCTAATTGATTTCTGCATAACCATAACTCAGTTTAACAAATATTCTCTAATAAAAGCTCAATTAACAAATCAACTTGATTACAATATCACATTAGTCTCCCAGTCTCTTTCTTATTAACTTCCCCCCTTAGAACTGTCTTTCTTTTTT
>SJYC01098416.1:0-23777 GCA_006408675.1 Madoqua kirkii
CTATTTTTTTTTTTTTAGAATTCTCCTGTTGTATGGTATTTCACATAAATTTCAGGGAAAGAATTTTGTTGAGAAAGAGTCTCTTCTTATATACCCCAGCAGTAACTAATATGTCTTTATCCTAATCTTTCTGTATTTACTTCTTTTTTTGTAGTGCTAATTTATCTATGTTATTTTATTCCTGTAGATAGACTTTCTGAAGCTTGTCACAATTAGAGAAATTAATGAATTAAATAATAGCTATATTAATATTTAAGTTTAGCTAAACCACATGGTTAAATTGGAATTGAATAGTAAGCACCATCAAAAATCGTGTACTTTTATCTCAAAGTGTGTGCAGTTCATAATCATGATTTATGTAGCTTGATGTCTGCTATCTAAGTGTTAGCTTCTGTCTGCAGTTTTGTGAATTCTGTCTAGTTAGTGCCTGTTCCCTTCATATCTAAGATATTATAGCATAGATAGTGCCCTCCTTCTATAGTGGGAGTATTTGCTGTCTTAGGTTGGTACCAGGTTCCTACTGTTCTTTCTCTGATTAACATCACTGTTATTAACTTAGAAGCAGGTTTTCTATATATCTGAACAAAGGAGCTATAACTCACAGAGGGTTGAGGAAAATTCAGTATTAACCATCAACCACTTAACCTGCTTCCCCAAATTAAATGTAACTTGAGCATACTAATTAATTTGATATAAACTGTGACCTCTTGTGGTGGGATTTTTGTCATTGTTTTATGATATTTATGCTCAGTATTCTCTTGCTAATGATTATTTTAAAGGATTTGTGACTATCTAAATACCACCATGGCAAGAAACTATTTTTTTGGCAATTTCAGTGCTTTGTGAAAACTGACGTAATGAATCTGTTTCATTGCTAATCTACAGGGTTTTGGCTTTTGGCATTTACTAAAAAGCTTCCTTCTGTTTGTTTAAGGTACAATATTATTTGTACAGTTCAAATAGAACTTTTTTCTTAATGATGTCTTCCTAATCATTTATTTAAACTTAATTTGCAAGATAAAAATCTCTTTTCATGTTCCCAAGCAAACCAGAGTTTGTGAAGGGCAACAGCATTCTTGAATTTCTTTTTCTCTGAGTTTTGTTTTGTTTTGTTTTGTTTTTTAAGAGAATGGTCTATTTTGTGGAACAGCAAGTTTTTGTGCCATTTCAGATAGTGTTGCATGTGGCAGAATAGGCCCCATCACATTTTCTGTGCAGCGGTTTGCAAAGGCAGTGTGCTATGGGAAACTTTTTTAAGACGGGGGTCTATAGGAGCAGGCGAAGAGCTGCACAATGCCTGTAGCGAGACACACTCTGTTCAGGACTCAGATATGATTTTACACTTGGCTTTATTTCCCATAAGAATTCAGCATATGTTCCTTTCTGTGAAAACTGAAGGGTTCTCTCAGATGGTACGTTATCATGTGAGCCCACGGAGGCTGATAGAGTAACTCTGATCACGCTTGGCACTCCCCCATGAGACCCGGGTGCTGGTTAGTCACTACTCATGATGATGTTCATTTTATTAGAGCACATAGCTCCAACTGCTTGCCGTCTTTTTACTTGGAAGTCTTTCTGTATGGCTTCTCTCAGGAAGAAAATACCAGTAAAATGGTAGGCATTCCCTTTACAAGGCAGTGAATCTGAAATAACAGAAATAGGTTTTCCCCTTTAAACAGCCTGAGTGAATGTCTAAGCTTCTCCTGGGCCTGATAGCCCATTCCGTGGATGGAGATTTTTCAGTTCAGTGTCTCTAAACCCCAAGTCCCTGCCATGTTCCTTTCAGTCTCCCCCCCGCCCTGTTTCTAAATCAGAGCCGTTGGGTTTGCCCAGAGACATACAGTAGTGATGCTCTGTGATTCAAGTCCAAGAATGTTTAGTCTGGATCCCACAAAAGCCCACGATTCCCAGCATAGACACAGATACAGCAAATCAGGGAGGAAGCAAAGACAGCATCAAAGAAAACTTGTGAATATAGACACCACTATAAAAACTAACTCTGTGTTAGCCCCAGAAAAGAGAGAAGTAACAAGGATTTTGAATGCCAGAATATAGAGGGTTGTATGAAAGGGAGGGAAACATCCACAAAGTAGACAGACTGAATAAAAGTATTTATCTTTAAACCACACAAGTCATGGTAATTAAATTAGGTCAGGCTGGTTACAACACTACAAAAAGCAGACTGTAACTAATTTCAAAAGGAACAGAGAAGACCTGAAAAGAAACAGATTGACAGCTCCTTTTATTTTTTTTTGCTCCAATCAAGGCAACCCAACATCAAAAAGTGGAAAGAGAAATCCTGATTTAGCAGGAAATTTGCTTCATCACAGAATATAAACTTTGCAGATATATTCAGGATCAGCTCAGAAGTATGGAAAATTATTATTTGTTGGAAGTGAAAGACAAAAAGTTACTTACAAATGAAGTTCGCCATTTGAAAGAAACTGATAAAACAACAACAACGAAAAAGATTCTCCTTAAATGGTTCAAACCCTATTGCAGATGCTACATCTTCCCTATTCATTGTAACTACATAGATTTTCTCAGCTTCAGTATCTTCTGCGTTCAGCTGCTTAGTATAACTCTGAAAGTATTATATGAAGAGGGACATGGAAACTTTTCTTTCCAATTTTCTCTCCACAAGACCACTTATAGATGCCTGTTAAAATGACTTATAAAAATGGTTTCAAACATTTTATTTAAATGTAAATGCACCAGGTTATAAAGAACTTTTGGAACATAAATTGGTGAATGGGAGAAAATAGCACAGGACGACTTTTATTGGGAGCTTATTTTTTTCATTTTAAAGAAAATTTAAAATGTATCACTTTGTATCGTTCTTGAGAAAAGGAAAGCACAAGATTTGAGAGATTTTTGCTAACTTAATTTTTTAAAGTAGGGAAGTCAGTGAATACTAAGCAATTAATTAACAATGCAAAGAAACAGTAATAAAATTGCCTCTGAAAATCTCAAACTCATCTTTCATTCTTGCCATCCAATAATTAACTTTATTTCTCTCTATCACTAGGGAGATGTGAGTTAGGGAGGATGCTTCCTGGGCGGTGCAATGATAGAGAATCTGCCTGCCAATGCAGGAGATGCAAGAGGCATGGGTTCAATCCCTAGCTTGGGACGATCCCCTGGAGGAGGAAATGGCAACTCACTCCAGTATTCTTGCCTGGACTATTTCATGGACAGAGGAGCCTGGTGGGCTACAGTCCATGGGTTCACAAAGAGTTAGACATGCTAAGTGACTGAGTGAGTAACTAGAGATAGAATAATTATCAATAAGATAGATACTGGCTGAGTAACAGAAGTAATTATGCTGTTTCATTACATACTTAAGATATGCACTTCTCTTTTCTGTATCTTGGACACAAGCCATTCTTTAGCTGCTGTGATACATTTCCTTATTTATATAATATCCTGCTCCTCACGAATTTAGACTGGCAGGGATTGCTGGTGTAGGCAAACACACAGATATAACTATAATTGGAGAGAGTTCTGACTTTCTCATGTCTTGTAGGGCACGTTTAACACCTTTCCGTCTTCTGGAGATTTTCCCCAAAGTGTGATTTGGTGATTTTCCTGTCGTGGACAGGTGACGGTTGGTGCTTGTGACATAACATCGTAGCGTGGGGAGCATGAATAGCCATATTCATAAGCAGAAGTGTTATAGTTTCTACCAGAAAAGACTGGCATAAAAGTGAGGTCGAGAAAGCCTCAGAGAAACAAGTCACATTAGATTTTATGATGGCTTCTGATAGGGCCATCATCAAATTAGCTTGCTGCTGCTGCTGCTGCTGCTGCTAAGTCGCTTCAGCCGTGTCCGAGTCTGTGTGACCCCATAGACGGCAGCCCACCAGGCTCCCCCGTCCCGGCTTAACTCACTGTTAATCTTAGGCACGCATCGAGAGAAGCAGTGTGAAGAATGCAGAGAAGGCAGACGCTGCTGTATTATCTTGCCTGCATTGTGCCATGGTATATACCCCAAGTCTACGTGAGAACAGGCCTCTCACTTGGGAGAATTATTGCTAGTGTTCCTCTGGAGTAGTCTTTCCAACACCTGGAGATCTTAGCAAGGTCTGTTGTGTTAGGACACTAGCAGAGATGTCTCCTCTTAGCAGGAGGTGGTTGCTAATTTCCCATCTGCTTTGCACAGTGTCGCCTCTAACTCAAACAACCATTCGAATTTTTACTAAGTGCATACTTGCTAAGTTCTGCTTTGCAGGGAAACAAGGTAATAGGAGAGGCGCATCAAGGCAGAGAGGGTGGATTTACAGAAGAAAGAGGGAGGGCAAGCCAAGGGGAAAGGTGGGGGAAACGGAAAGAGACCGAATATTTCAGAAAAGTTAGAGAACAAAGGAGCTAATGTGACCCTTGCCCCTTCTTGAAGGGCTCCGTCTGTGGTAATGAGGTTTTGTTGTTGGATATTCAGCCTTGTAAATGGACCCAGGATGGGGGTGGGTGGACCACGGTTGAAGGGGAGCAGTCTTCCCTTCCCATCTCCGTGACCTCGGGCTGCCCGCACAGTACTGAGCGTGCACAGAGCCGAAAGCGGGAACAGGAGGCAGTGAGAAGGCGCAGCCCGGGGCTCAGCGTGAAGGCTGTTTCCTTTTGAAGCTAACACTGGAATTAAGGCTTCCCTGTGGCTCAGCGGGTAAAGAATCTGCCTGCAGTACAGGACACCTGGGTTTGATCCCTGGGTTGGGAAGATCCCCTGGAGAAGAGAAAGGCCACTCACTCCAGTATTCTGGCCTGGAGAATTCCATGGACTGTATAGACTGTGGGGTCACAAAGTGTCAGACACGACTGAGTGACTTTCACTTTCAATGAATTAAGTTGGTTATTTAACACTTAGGCTTGATGTATATATCTAGACAGTATGAATCCAGGTAAAATAGTTGTCTGAGAACTTAATGAGACTATGAAGGATTAATAGCAATGCCGCAGAAAAAGGAGAGTTCTTTATAGTCAAAGTGTTAGTTGCTCAGTTGTGTTCAACTTTTTGCGACCCCGTGGAGTGTAGCTGCCAGCTTCTCTATCCATGGAATTCTCTAGACAAGAATACTGCAGTGGGTTGTCATTCCCTTCTCAAGGGAATCTTTCCAGCTGGGATCAAACCCAGGTCTCCTGTTTTGCAGGTAAATTCTTTACCATGTGAACCACTAGCGAAGCCCCTTTATAGTCAAAACTATACTGAAATTGTTATACTGAGATATATCCCTGTGTTACCACCTCCGACAGTTACTTGGAAGTTGTTTTTTATTTGTGATATTCCAATGTTTTAAGGCTGTCAAGGTTAATTTAGTGTAACAGTGCAGATGAAGGACTACAGACACTCACAGCTGGAGCTGGATTTACTGGCTTGATGACGCTGGATCCTTGGCTCGGTCTATCGGAATCTCAGCTTCTACGTTTCACACATAGCAAGCCCTCGATAAATGCTGGTTCCTAGGATAATATGACTCTCAAGACATTATATTTTAGATCACGGTAGTCAACACTTTTGGTTTTCAGCTATAAGTCTTCACTATGTCATAGTGCTCATCTTAGATTGGGAAGTGCTTCATGACAGGGGCCCTGCTTTATTTATCCATTTGTGTCTAGCTCTAAGTCCTGATACTTAAAATGGGATTGATGGATGGCTGAATGAATGATTGGATGAATGAGAAAGTATAAGTTGTTTTTATACTGAGACATTTATTGTTCATTTGGGTGATGGCTATGCTTTTAAAAGATGCAGCAGAGTTTCAGAGGAATGGAAACTTTTAGACACATTTTCAAAAAATAAACTAGGCTCAAAATCATCACCCTCAAGTAAACCTCTCAGCCTATCAGTAACTGTGATTTCCTTTAATCCAAAACACTCTTTGCATTCTTAAATGCATTAATTTCAAAAGTCTCTTGGAATGCTGATAGGGTCATGATGGTTTAGCTTTCAAATTTACCCAGTGTTTTGAGTCAAATCTGTATATTTTTCCATTGTGAGATGGCATGAAATACATTTGTTACTTGGATGACTCTTAAAGGATTGGAAACTTGTGAAAATGTCATACTAGGCTACTCCAAATTTTTGTGGTCAAAAATATGTATTTTGTTTCTTCCTAGTATTTGCTGTTATTACTGTCTTGTTGCCCTAAACAGTAATTCTGTGTTTAACTCTATTAAATTTTAAAGTAAGTGATTCCCAAATTAGGATCAGATTTTATTCTAATAAGTTTTATGTTGATTTCCTGGAAAATGGAGCAGATATTTCCAAAGAAATTATGATTTGTAATGGATATTGAGTCTTTACTCAAAAAAAAAAAATCTTCTGGTCATTAATTAGATAGGACTTGTTGGATGTCACAGAGTTTGAGAGTGTGGACAGTGGGCTCAGACTACTGATGTTGTCCTGGCTCTGTAAGCACTAGATGTTTGACCTTAGACAAAAGACTGATCTGTAATTTTGCTTGATAAATGGTATTATTTTTAACATAAACTTAAGTACCACATGCATACATCAAATTACATAAATCCTAAGTGCATACCTTGATGAGAAGGCAATGGCAACCCACTCCAGTACTCTTGCCTGGAAAATCCCATGGGCAGAGGAGCCTGGTGGGCTGCAGTCCATGGGGTCGCGAGGAGTTGGACATAACTGAGCGACTTCACTTTCACTTTTCACTTTCATGCATTGGAGAAGGAAATGGCAGCCCACTCCAGTGTTCTTGCCTGGAGAATCCCAGGGACTGGGGAGCCTGGTAGGCTGCTGTCTATGAGGTCGCACAGAGTCGGACACACCTGAAGCAACTTAGCAGCAGTAGCAGCAACCAATAATAAGGCTTCCCAAGTGGTGCTAAAGAACATTTCTTCCCATGCAGGAAACATAAGAGACCTGGGTTTGATCCCCGAGTCAGGAAGACCCCTCGGAGGAGGGCACAGCAACCCACTCTAGTATTCTTGCCTGGAGAATTCCATGGACAGAGGAACCTGTTGGGCTATAGTCCATAGGGTTGCAAAGAGTCAGACACTGCTAAATCGACTTAGCATGCACACACACAACCACTAATCAGGCAAAGAAATATAACATTAACAACCCTTCAGAAGCTCATTTGTATCCTCTTTCAGATTAGCCCCTTCATTTGCTGTTTGTGAAATTCATATAAATGGAATCATTAAATAGGTACTGTGTTGTAGCAGAAGTCTTTTAATCAATGAGATGTTTGTGTATCCATTTTGTTATGTGTAGTTGTAGTTTGATTTTATTATTGTATATTCCATGTATGCATACATCAGAAATTACTATTTATTCTATTTTGATGAACTGTTGGGTTGTTTCCAATTTTCAGATAGCTAAAAAAGTTGAGTGCCCTTTCATATGCTTATTGGACATTTGAATATTTTCTTTTGATATGTGCGTTGATTTTTTTGGCCCATATTTCTGCTCCATTGTTGCCTTTTTCTTATTGCTGTGTAGGGCTACATTAAAAATTCTTGATATAAGTCCTTTGATATATATGTTGCAATTATCTTTTTGTAGAGTTGTTTACATTTAGACTCTCTTTATAATGTCTCTCTTTATGTCTTTATAATGTTGGAACTGAAGTACTTAATTTTAAAGCATGTCAGATTAATCAGTTGTCATATATATATGCATATATATTAATTTTTATCTAGAGTCCCTCTGGAAGTGATTTGTGACAGTCAAAATTTATATCTCCTCCCCTTAGGGATATCCACCTGATTTAGCTCAGCTTATTGAAAAAATAGTTTTTTCTCACTGCACTATGTTATTGCTGTTGTCACAAATCAATAAGGCTTCCCAAGTGGTGCTAAAGAACATTTCTTCCCATGCAGGAAACATAAGAGACCTGGGTTTGATCCCCGAGTCAGGAAGACCCCTCGGAGGAGGGCACAGCAACCCACTCTAGTATTCTTGCCTGGAGAATTCCATGGACAGAGGAACCTGTTGGGCTATAGTCCATAGGGTTGCAAAGAGTCAGACACTGCTAAATCGACTTAGCATGCACACACACAACCACTAATCAGGCAAAGAAATATAACATTAACAACCCTTCAGAAGCTCATTTGTATCCTCTTTCAGATTAGCCCCTTCATTTGCTGTTTGTGAAATTCATATAAATGGAATCATTAAATAGGTACTGTGTTGTAGCAGAAGTCTTTTAATCAATGAGATGTTTGTGTATCCATTTTGTTATGTGTAGTTGTAGTTTGATTTTATTATTGTTATTCCATGTATGCATACATCAGAAATTACTATTTATTCTATTTTGATGAACTGTTGGGTTGTTTCCAATTTTCAGATAGCTAAAAAAGTTGAGTGCCCTTTCATATGCTTATTGGACATTTGAATATTTTCTTTTGATATGTGCGTTGATTTTTTTGGCCCATATTTCTGCTCCATTGTTGCCTTTTTCTTATTGCTGTGTAGGGCTACATTAAAAATTCTTGATATAAGTCCTTTGATATATATGTTGCAATTATCTTTTTGTAGAGTTGTTTACATTTAGACTCTCTTTATAATGTCTCTCTTTATGTCTTTATAATGTTGGAACTGAAGTACTTAATTTTAAAGCATGTCAGATTAATCAGTTGTCATATATATATGCATATATATTAATTTTTATCTAGAGTCCCTCTGGAAGTGATTTGTGACAGTCAAAATTTATATCTCCTCCCCTTAGGGATATCCACCTGATTTAGCTCAGCTTATTGAAAAAATAGTTTTTTCTCACTGCACTATGTTATTGCTGTTGTCACAAATCAAGGAAGCATCAATTCAGATTCAATCAGAGAAGCAGAACCGCTAGAAGATAGACGTATACCTAAAGATCTGTTATCTAGATCAGACCTTACGGTGTTCTGAAGGCTGGTGAAACAGTTATTTGAGGCTTTTGCTTCTGTATCTGGTCCTGAGCTATTACTTGGGAAGTAAGGACAGGAAGTGGGGAAGGCACATGAGCTTGAATCCCAAGAGGATTTGGTAAAACCCAGTCTCCCTCCACCTCCAAGTCCTCAACTACAGTGATGGATGATCTGCAGAAGTGAATGCCTTTCATATGGAGTTAACAAGCCCTTGGCTCAGGGGGCAGGAAAGCTGAAAGAGGGACTTGAGGACGTGCAGGCCCAGCACCGGCCCGCATGCTGCCAGAGAGGTGCAGTTTGTGAGTGGCAACAACACCTGTATTTGTGCTGCTGCTGCTGCTAAGTTGCTTCAGTCGTGTCCGGCTCTGTGCAACCCCATAGACGGCAGCCCTCCAGGCTCCCCCATCCCTGGGATTCTCCAGGCAAGAACACTGGAGTGGGTTGCCTTTTCCTTCTCCAATGCATGAAAGTGAAAGTGAAAGTGAAGTCACTCAGTCGTGTCCGACTCTTCAAGACCCCCACGGACTGCAGCCCACCAGGCTCCTCCGTCCATGGGATTCTCCAGGCAAGCACACCAGAGTGGGCCGCCATTGCCTACTCCGTATTTGTGCTGACCTTAGGAAAAATTGCTGTGCCTGCTGCTTCACTACCAGGTTCCAGATCTCACACAAAATGCTCTGTGGCCCACTCAACTTGGTGATACGCAGGCCAGGAAGTTCTGGTAAACAGCTTCAGTTTAGCTGTGCTGGCACAATGCAAATTCACCACTGTATGTGTAGGCTTGCTGCACTGGCTGATCTATCCTTGCAACAAACCACACTTTATTAACTAATGTCAACTATAATGGGCTCCTTTTTTTTTTTTTTTCCTGGCTGTGCTGTGTGGCATGCGGAGATTTTTAGTTCTTAGCCAAGGGTTGAACCTGTGCCCACCGCAGTGGAAGTGTGAACACCTCACCCTGGACTGCCAGGGAACTTCCTAAATGTGTGTTTCTTTGATGTCATCCTAAAATATATCTTTTAAAATATTTCATTTTTAAAAATATTTTAGCTGTGTATGAATACAGTTCATTTTTGCTTGTCATATTCAGAAGTACTGCTAAACTTTTAAATGATCACTGTTCTGAAAAAATTATTAACTCTTTCTGAAGACTTGAAGTTTCTATTCAGAAAAGCAAGTAGAAATAGATAATTATAGATTATTTCTCCCCTGTTATCCATATGACTGTTATTTCTTTTTCTTGCCATTTTGTACTAGTTAGGACCTCAGTGAACAGAAATGGTTGTAATCTATGGGATTTCAATATTTTTTAAAGCATTTTATTTTGTATTGGGGTATAGCTGATTAACAATGTAGTGATAGCTTCAGGTGAAAGGAGAAAGGACTCAGTCACACATGCACATGTATCCATTCTCTGCCAAACCTCCTTCCCACCCAGGCTGCCACGCAACGCTGAGCAGAGTTCCATGTGCTGTACAGTAGGTCCTTGTTGGCTATCCACTTTACATATAGCAGTGTGTACATGTCCATCCAAACTCCCTAAATCCCTTTCCCCCATCTGCTATTACTTGGGAAGTAAGGACAGGAAGTGGGGAAGGCACATGAGCTTGAATCCCAAGAGGATTTGGTAAAACCCAGTCTCCCTCCACCTCCAAGTCCTCAACTACAGTGATGGATGATCTGCAGAAGTGAATGCCTTTCATATGGAGTTAACAAGCCCTTGGCTCAGGGGGCAGGAAAGCTGAAAGAGGGACTTGAGGACGTGCAGGCCCAGCACCGGCCCGCATGCTGCCAGAGAGGTGCAGTTTGTGAGTGGCAACAACACCTGTATTTGTGCTGCTGCTGCTGCTAAGTTGCTTCAGTCGTGTCCGGCTCTGTGCAACCCCATAGACGGCAGCCCTCCAGGCTCCCCCATCCCTGGGATTCTCCAGGCAAGAACACTGGAGTGGGTTGCCTTTTCCTTCTCCAATGCATGAAAGTGAAAGTGAAAGTGAAGTCACTCAGTCGTGTCCGACTCTTCAAGACCCCCACGGACTGCAGCCCACCAGGCTCCTCCGTCCATGGGATTCTCCAGGCAAGCACACCAGAGTGGGCCGCCATTGCCTACTCCGTATTTGTGCTGACCTTAGGAAAAATTGCTGTGCCTGCTGCTTCACTACCAGGTTCCAGATCTCACACAAAATGCTCTGTGGCCCACTCAACTTGGTGATACGCAGGCCAGGAAGTTCTGGTAAACAGCTTCAGTTTAGCTGTGCTGGCACAATGCAAATTCACCACTGTATGTGTAGGCTTGCTGCACTGGCTGATCTATCCTTGCAACAAACCACACTTTATTAACTAATGTCAACTATAATGGGCTCCTTTTTTTTTTTTTTTCCTGGCTGTGCTGTGTGGCATGCGGAGATTTTTAGTTCTTAGCCAAGGGTTGAACCTGTGCCCACCGCAGTGGAAGTGTGAACACCTCACCCTGGACTGCCAGGGAACTTCCTAAATGTGTGTTTCTTTGATGTCATCCTAAAATATATCTTTTAAAATATTTCATTTTTAAAAATATTTTAGCTGTGTATGAATACAGTTCATTTTTGCTTGTCATATTCAGAAGTACTGCTAAACTTTTAAATGATCACTGTTCTGAAAAAATTATTAACTCTTTCTGAAGACTTGAAGTTTCTATTCAGAAAAGCAAGTAGAAATAGATAATTATAGATTATTTCTCCCCTGTTATCCATATGACTGTTATTTCTTTTTCTTGCCATTTTGTACTAGTTAGGACCTCAGTGAACAGAAATGGTTGTAATCTATGGGATTTCAATATTTTTTAAAGCATTTTATTTTGTATTGGGGTATAGCTGATTACAATGTAGTGATAGCTTCAGGTGAAAGGAGAAAGGACTCAGTCACACATGCACATGTATCCATTCTCTGCCAAACCTCCTTCCCACCCAGGCTGCCACGCAACGCTGAGCAGAGTTCCATGTGCTGTACAGTAGGTCCTTGTTGGCTATCCACTTTACATATAGCAGTGTGTACATGTCCATCCAAACTCCCTAAATCCCTTTCCCCCATCCCCCACCCACCAGCAACCATAAGCTCATTCTCAAGGTCTGTGAGTCTGTTTCTGTTTTGTAAGTTCATGTCTATCATTTCTTTTTAGAGTCCACATATAGGGGTGTGGGCTTCCCTGGTGGCTCAGACAGTCAACAATCTGCCTGCAATGCAGTGAGACCCAGGTTCTGTCCCTGGGTTGGGAAGATCCCCTGGAGAAGGGAATAGCAACCCACTCCGGTATTGTTGCCTGGAGAATCCCATGGACAGAGAAGCCTGGTAGTCTATAGTCCATGGGGTCACAAAGAGTCAGACACACCTGAGCGACTAACAGTTTCACTTTCTTAAGGGATGTCATGTATTTCTCCTCTGTCTGACTTCACTCAGTGTGACACTGTCTAGGTCCATCCACATTGCTGCAAATGGCCTTATTTCATTCTCTTTTTTAGGGCTGAGTAATAATCCACTGTGTGTATGTACCACATCGTCTTTACCCAGTCCTCTGCTGATGGACATTTACCGTGTTTCCACATCTTGGCTATTGTAAAGAGTGCTGCAGTGGACACTGGGGTGCATGTTTCTTTTTGGATCGTGTTTTTCTCCAGATATTATGCCCAGGAATGGCTTGTAGGGTCACACGGTAGCTCCATTTTTAGTTTTTTGAGGGGCCTCCACACTGTTCTCCATAGTGGCTATACCAGTTTACATTCCCACTGACGGTGTAGGAGGGCTCTCTTCTCTTCACACTCTTGCCAGCATTTACTGTTTGTGGGTTTTTTGATGATAGCCATTCTGACTGGTGTGAGATGATACCTCATTGTAGTTTTGATTTGCATTTCTCTAATAATTAGTGATGCTGAACATCTTTTCACGTGCCTATTGGCCATCTCTATGTTGTCTTTGGAGAAATGTCTGTTTGGGTTTCTGCTCATTTTTTGAGTGGATCGGTTGCTTAGATGCTGTTAAGCCTCACCAGCTGATTGTATGAGACTAATCTCATATTGGTCACATCCTTTGCAAATGTTTTCTCCCAATCTGTGGGTTGTCTTTTCATTTCGTTTATTGTTTCCTTTGCTGGGCAAAACTTTTGAATTTATGTAGGCCTGCCTTGTTTATTTTTGTTTTTATTTCCATTATTATGGGAGATGGATTACTGTGATTTATATCAGAGAGTGTTCTGCCTATGTTTTCCTCTAGGAGTTTTATAGTGTCCAGGTCTCACATTTAGGTCTTTAATCCATTTTGAGCTAATTTTTGTATACAGAGTTGAAGAATGATCTGATTTCATTTTTTACATGTTGCTGTCCAGTATTTCCAGCACCATTTTGTTGGAGAGACTGTCTTTCCAGCATTGTGTAGACTTGCCTCCTTTACCATAGATTAATTTTTGATAAGTACATGTGCTTTTTCCTGGGTTTTCTATTCTGCTCCATTTTGAGAATGATCTCAATCTTCACTGTTAAGTATTGTTTAAGATTTTGTAGATACTCTATCAGATGGAGGAGTCTCCTTTCTATTTCTGTGTTAAGAAAAATTATACCATAGTAGGTATTAAAAACTAAGTTTTAAAAATTGTACTTTATAAAATTTCTAAGAAAAAAAATAACTAGAGGTTGCTAACGGAGATGTCTGGAAAGCCTTTCCCATCTCATTCCCATTTTCAGCAAATAAATATCTCCCTTCTATTTTTCAGAACATCACTTCCTCCTCTACCACACTTGCTTCTTTTCTTAGTATAAAACTATAATGGCAACAGTTTTTTATATTTTTTTACATATCAGTTTATTATTAAGAATTAATTTGAAATAATGGAGTAGGATTTTATTTTAAAAGACAGGTAAAAGTACAGGTACCATGGGAATGAAAATCCTTGTGGCCACTGTTTGCATTTGATCCAGTGGAGATGGAGTCCTCAGAGGAAAAGGCTTGTTTTAAAGAAAGAATTGGCTTCATTAGAGAGAGAGAAATGTGTGTGTCTTATAGTCTCAGTATTGCTTGAATGAATATATTATTCTCCTTTGTTTCTAGAACATGTTCTTAGTTGCTTAGAACATGATGCAGTTTCCTGAGGACTGAAATTGAGAGGAACACATTTGAGAGAACATATAGGAGATATAGGGGAGGGATGTCTGTGTCCCCTTTAACTTACATTGATCCGTTTATCTGAGTTTTAGTCAAATCAAATACCCATTTAAAGAGTGTCTGGTCATAATCTTTGCAGTTATATGGTACAATTGGTTTTTAAAGATGAGAAGTCATATTTTGAAATCTTATCTAGAAATTAAAAATACCTAAGAAATAATTTTCGTAGGAACTCAAGCTAAAATTAGTTTTAGGTTCTTTAATTGAAGATACTAGCTACCAACCATTTTAAATTCTCTTCATCTGACACCAGATAAGTATCTTTCTCTTTTGCTAGAATAAAGTTCAGCTGTCCTTTGTGGTTCTCTCCGTCATTTTGTCATTTTCGTCCTCTTGTGTTGTGTGGTATTTGTGTCATGCATTTACATTTTAAAAGTGGTAGTCTATGCAGTGTGACTTTCAAACAATCCACAGACCTATTCCCATGTCAACCCCTCGGCTTAATCAGCAGTCACTTTATTCCTGCTCTTTTCAAAGGCACTTGAACTGCCTGAAAAGCTAAAGGACAATTGAAGTGAGTGCACGGGGCTGGTCCCCTCCAGGGTTCCCCTATGCAGATCCACACGTGCAGTCTTCTAGTGAAGAAGGTGCTTCAACAGCACCATCATAGCTATGCTGAGCAGATGTCCTAGAAATAAAGGAAAGGAAGTTTCCTTCCAGAAGGTGCGGTTACTTTTTCTTATTCTGTGTATTTGAGTCTGTTGGGGTTGTAAGGTGGAGGATAAATGCTAAAATTAAGGAGAGAAAATAATTTAAAGTAGCAGTGTATGAGTCCTTCTTATTTGGCAAACACAGCCTGAATAGTTTGATAGAGAAGCATGCTGCCCTGTCCATCGCTTCTAATGATCATCTCCACCTTGCCAATTTACATGTATACTCAGTATTATCCAGAGTTCCAGGGGCTTAGGCATAAAACTACTGAAAATCACTGATAAAATGATGAGTTTTTATTTTTTTGCTGCAGACTTTTGGATGCTAGTAGGCTTAAGTCCCTTGAACCTTTGAAATAATGCTTTAATTTTTACTTTGGGAAGTCAGGGTTGCCACAGGAAATAGAATGAGAAAGTTAAGTGTAGATCATTTTGAATATGAACAAAACATTCAACTTGAGAATTTCATTTGACTATGTCCAAAAAAATTTTTTTTAATGTCAGAATTTTAGTGGGGGCTTCTCTGTTAGCTAAGCTGACAAAGGATCCACCTGCAATGCAGGAGACCCCAGTTTGATTCCTGGGATGGGAAGATCTCCTGGAGAAGGGATAGACTACCCACTCCAGTATTCTTGGGCTTCCCTGGTGGCTCAGATGGTAAATAATCCATGTGCAGTGTGGGAGACCTGGGTTCGATCCCTGGGTGGGGAAGATCCCCTGGAGGAGGGCATGGAAACCCACTCCAATATTTTTGCCTGGAGAAAACCCATGGACTGAGGAGCCTGTCCACGGGATTGCAAAGGGTCAGACATGACTGAGCAACTAAGCACAGCACAACATATAGTTGATTTTCAGTGTTTCAGGTATACAGAAAAGTGATTCAATTATATATATGTATGTTGCTGCTACTAAGTAACTTCAGTCATGTCCCACTCTTTGCAACCCTAAGGACTGTAGCCTGCCAGGTGCCACCTGGGAAGTCCATTTTCATGTATATATATTCTTTTTCAGAATTTCAAAATTTGAATTGTTGGGAGGTATAACATGGGGCTGAAACTTGAGAAACATATGTGCTTTCACATGAGACAATTTTTTGACAATTTCAATTCTCAGTTTGAGAGTGTTTTATTCTAAACTTACATACAAGTTGACTATGTTCACAATGTGAATATTGACCTATTAGGAAGATACTATTGATGAAAAAATACTAAACAAAGGATGACAGCTCTTATCTCAATGTATGCCTAACCACTGACCCCAAGACCAAAAAGAGGCTGTCATTCACCATTGTCCACAATGGAAAAACAAGTTTAGAGTCAGACAAATACATTTGAGCTGGCTTTAGGTCATTAGCTATGTGATCAAGAGAAATTATCTTATATTTTTGAAATTTCAGTGATTATTATTAATAAAAATAGCGCACCACCCCCACCCCACCAGCCCAGCCAAGGGCTCTTTTGATTTGTAAATAGTAGCTGTGAGTATCCCTGGGTCAGGAAGATCCCCTGGAGGAGGGCATGGCAACCCACTCCCCTATTCCTGCCTGCAGAATCCCATGGACAGAAGAGTCTGGCGGGCGACAGTCCAAAGCATCACAGTGTCAAACACAACTGAGCCCGCGCAGGAGCATGTGGACCTTTTTCACCAAAAGTGAAATACATGTATTTATCTAAATACGCGATGGTAAATATCTAAAAATATTTTTCCATACTTCAAGAAAGTTTTATTATGATAATTTAGATTTTATAATATTTTTTATACATAACCTTTCCTAAAAATGACAAAGTAAATACTTCATTATTTTTGTCTGCACAACAGATTTAGGGTTTCTATACTATGACTATTGATATTAGAAATTAAAAAATTATTTAATAAAATTTTCAGTTTTGCCTGGTACAGCTGAATTTAGGTTGAGTTTTGAAGCTACTCTTTCTTGACCTGTGAGGTTTAGGGTGCATTTGTCCAATATATCAGTCATCAATTGTTGGTGGGTAATTTGGCTTCATTTCTATTCCCTGGGTTCGATCCCTGGGTTGGGAAGATCCTCTGGAGGAGGGCATGACAATAATTTTATTGTTATATCTGGGGCTTTCAAAGTGGCTGGAATTACATAAGGATTAGGATCACTCAGCAGAGGAGACCAAAAAAAACGAGGGAAAAGAGATACCAGGGAAGGCCTTTAGATGAGATTTACCCAGGAAATGGATTCCAATGAAATGCATGCAATCTTTGCAAGTTTCTTTTAAATTTAAAGACTAACTGTCTACTAGGTATTATGCAGTGTCTTAGGTACTCTATGGAGAAGGCAATGGCAACCCACTCCAGTATTCTTGCCTGGAAAATGCCATGGACGGAGGAGCCTGGTAGGCTGCAGTCCATGGCGTCGCTAAGAGTCGGACATGACTGAATGACTTCCTTTTCACTTTTTGCTTTCATGCATTGGGGAAGGAAATGGCACCCTACTCCAGTATTCTTGCCTGGAGAATCCCAGGACAGAGGAGCCTGGTGGGCTGCCGTCTATGGGGTCGCACAGAGTCGGACACGACTGAAGCGACTTAGCAGCAGCAGCAGCAGCAGCAGCAACAGGTACTCTATAGCCACAGTAACTTGAAGAAGGTAACAGTACAAAAATGGATACTGTTTCTAAGGTTGGAAACATATGCTAATATGCTTGTAAACATTCCTTTTAATAATTCTTAGATACTCATCATTCTAACTTAGTCCTTTTGGCATGACTGTTTTGACCCAAGCGATTCCTTCCCCCCCTGGAAATTCAGCCAGGATGTTTTCAGCCTCTATGTTTACTCCTGTGTCCTAATACTCACAGTTGACAGCTTCAGTCTGCCCCCAGGTCATCGTATCCTGGCCTCCCAGGCAGTCTCTGGGTCTCAGAGCTGACAATCTAGCCTTGTCCCTCTTGCTCTGGGTTCAAGGTGAGGTTCCTCTGAACCTGTTGTTCAGCCTTAGTGAGCTCAAGCTGGGAGCGCCTGAGGGATGGGTGACCGTCTATGTTTAGCTGATGATCAGGGCTGCTCTTTACATGTGTCCCTGAGAGTACAAAACAGGACTTTTATTATATGAATGTATTTCACACAAATTAAATCTAAAAAAATTTCTTCAGCATGTTCATGTGGTCAAAAGAACTATCCTAAGTTGACCAAAATGCTCTGCTTCAGATTCCCCCAGCACAGAGAGATCAATATGCACATTGGTTTATGTTAGGATTTGTGTGTGTTTGTAAGATTTTTTTCCCCTCTTTTATGATGAGGGTAAGCTGAAGGTATGTCACCAAAAACTCAAAGTGAAAGTGATTGCAGAGTATCCCTTTTCAAAGTGATAGAATTTGCATTTATTAGTACTACGTTTCAGTTTTTTTCCGACGTACTAAAATGCCTTCTAATGGATTACCCAGTTAAGAGCAGACTCTGTTTTCTCAAAGAACAGCATGGAGATTCTTGATAAACACCTTCCAGAAGTACTGAAAGCAATTGGATAATGTGATGAAACATGGATTTATTCACAAACACATTAGCGACTGAGACATGGTGAACATGTCAGTTCAGGTCACTGTTTCTCTTATCTAAATCAGAGCTGCTGAGCCACAACCATCTGTATATGTAATGCTAATTTGTTAACAGCCTCTATAATAACCCAGAACTCATTTTACCTGGTGGTTTTATTTTAAATGTATGAGTTACATTAAAAAACATTCAAATAAGTAGTAGAATTTTAACTCAAAGAACATGGAAAGAAAAGCCGTACAGCTACATTCAGAAGCAGCTGGAATCTGGCACCTGACGATGATTAACAGGTTGAGCAGATTAGATTTAAATCTGCTTAAATAAAATTGAAAAAATATTTTTATTGAAAACAAATTCAGCAATTTAACAGATCCAAGAGATCTGAAAAAAATGATTTGTTTACATATTATCAGTCAATACTGAGATGGGCTGGAAGATTTTGAACACACCATACAAAAGAGGACACAAAATTGGTTAACTGTCCCAAGAGTTCATCTGATTGAGACAGACTTCTGAGTATTTGAAACCAAATTATTCTTGCAAAGTATCAATTTTTAATGGGTATTTGACCTCTCATAGATATATTATTATTACTAGTAAGCACAGTAAAAATATTAATAAGTTTGATTTATGAAATATTTATAAAAGTATGTCTTTGTAGTAAAAAATGGAAAATTTAAATCTGTCTATATAATTTTGATTAAAATATTGACTATAATGTGACTTTACTAAGATCCACTGAACTAGTCACTTTTGCATTGTGAAGATAAGCCTGAATTTATGATTACTTTTTTAAGATGACAGTGTTTTTCAAGAAACCACTTGAATATAAAAAGTGTAGCGATTTTAATATAACATGTTATATAAAGTAGTTTGCTGAACCTTATAGTAATTTGTGAAATTTATGTTATACCGATTTTATGTTCAGTTCAGTTTAGTTGCTCAGTAATGTCCAACTCTTTGCAACTCCATGAATCGCAGCACACCAGGCCTCCCTGTCCATCACCAACTTCCGGAGTTCACTCAGACTCCTGTGCATAGAGTCGGTGATGCCATCCAGCATCTCATCCTCTGTCATCCCCTTCTCCGCCTGCCCCCCATCCCTCCCAGCATCAGTCTTTTCCAATGAGTCAACTCTTCGCATGAGGTGGTCACAGTACTGGAGTTTCAGCTTCAGCATCATTCCTTCCAAAGAAATCCTGGGTTGATCTCCTTCAGAATGGACTGGTTGGATCTCCTTGCAGTCCAAGGGACTCTCAAGAGTCTTCTCCAACACCACAGTTCAAAAGCATCAATTCTTCGGTGCTCAGCTTTCTTCACAGTCCAACTCTCACATCCATACATGACCACTGGAAAAACCATAGCCTTGAGTAGATGGACCTTTTGGTTACCTAAAACCTAGTAGAGATTTTTAAATGTTATGAAGAACATACAAAGCTCTAGAATAAATCCTGATGACTAGTAACTCTGGCTGTCACTTAAAAAACCAAAAGTTAGAGCACAATAAACTTTTCTGTGTATGTACAGAGGGAAAACTAAACTTTGAAGAGATACCCTAATTCGTTCAGATATAGGCTTTTTCTTATACAAGCCTGTCTTATGAAAAACAAAGCAGTTCTCTAGTCTCCATCATATTGTCTCCCAAATATTTCCAGGAGATTGATTCACAGTTAGTTGGTAAGGTAAATACAAGGGGAGCTTGTTAATATGTGTTTGCTACCCATTCTCAAAATAAAACATATTTTTATAACAGATTTCTTTCATGGAATTTTATCTTCAGACTATCATTTGGACATAGTTCCAGAGATGTAACAAGCAAATAAGCAAAAAATAAATAAAATAATGATCTTGGCCTTCAAAACATGCAATTTTTTCTCTAAACAATTTTTCCTTTTTGGCAATCTGTCTCAAATTATATGTAAATGGAAATATGCTGTGTAAATAACATGAACAAAGCATAGTATCTGGTTGAGATGAAAGTCCTCTTTGAATATTGTTTGTAACTTGAAGACTTTGCTCACTCGTTGGATAGATTCCATTAAACACAGCTGGGAGCAATATATAGTGTGGATTATATGACTTTGCTGTAATGCACATGCAAATACATATTTTTCACATATAATATACAAACATCTCAGCAGGACAGTTGGATAATGGAGCCAAAAAATCAGGAAACTGGCAAATGTACAATGGATTACTATGTCTTGATTCCACACTTCAAATAAAATAAACATTAAATTCATCTGATGTCTTATTTTTTAATTGGAGACATATTGGTAGAGGGGCATTTCAGTTCACAAGCACTCTCAATTACTTCCATGTTAACCACATTTCACAAACTTCCAACTTGTGAACTGTTTTCTTAAAAACAAAACAAAACAAAACTTATGTGGTAGAACTTGCAGACTTTGACCAACTTAAGTTTCTCAAGTTTTCATTCATTTTTTTTTGGTCTTTTTCTGAAGTCCTCATGTGGCCATTTAAGCGAAATTTTAAGTATCACATTTTTAGTAACTAAAATTTTTAATTAATGTTGCCAAAGAGTTTCAAGTTAACCTCAAACTTTCAGTAGTGTTCCTGAATGTTATGGTTTATTACCTATGTGATTCTACAAGCTAAACTATAGTAAATAAGGAGAATATTTTGATTGCACAGCTTTACAGTTTCCAAAGGCCACATGTTCATTCATTTAGCGGATGAATGTCTGTGAGCGCATACAGCATGCTTCCTGACTGTGTTTTCTTAGACTCAGGAAATAAACTGGAGATGAGAAAGGACTGGGCCCTGCTCTCATGCTGCTTTCCGTCTAGCCTCCTAAAATCCTTACCATTCCGGTGACGTGGATGCTCCTGAAGCACATCAGCCTGCTGCCTCCGAGAAGCTGTGACCTGAACCTTTGTGTTGTGCTTTACCCAGTGTAATTGTATCCCTAAACAATATGCTTTTAAGGTATACCTGGTCTTTATGCCCTCATATAAATGGAATCCCAGATGGCACTAGTGGTAAAGAACCTGTCTGACCATGGAGGAGACATAGAGATGTGTGTTCAAGCACTGGGTCAGGAGGATCCTCTGGAGGAGGAGATGGCAGTCCAATCCAGTATTCTTGCCTGGAAAACCGCATGGACACAGGGACCTGGCAGGCTGCGGTCCACAGCATCGCAAAGGGCTGGACACAACTGAAGTGGCTTAGCACAGCACAGCGCAGTGAAATGGAACCACATTGTCCGTATTCTGTGGCTTGCTTTTTCCATCCTTGAATTTTTTTTTTTTAATATTTGGGTCTCCACATACTTACAGTTGTCTGTTTTCACCATGGCATAGGATGAACATTCAACTATTCATGAACTGGTAAGTCTGATGCTGAGGGGGATATTTATGTGTTCCAATTACCCCAGATCTTCACCAATCATGGAATTATTAAGCCTATAATTTTTGCCAAAATGGTAGATTAGAAAGATAGCTCATTGTGTTTTTATTTAGGATTTCCTTAATTACTAATAAAGTCAGCATTTTTTTTACAAGTTTTTGATAATTTTTAAGACTTTCCATGTGTCTTATTTTAATGATTTTTGATGAAGCACAAGCTTCACGGTCTTTTCCAAGGAGTCAGTTCTTGGACAGCAAGGAGATCCAATCAGTCCATCCTAAAGGAAATCAGTCCTGAATATTCATTGGAAGGACTGATGCTGAAGCTGAAACTCCAATCCTTTGGCCACCTGATGCAAAGAACTGACTCCTTGGAAAAGACCATGATGCTGGGAAAGACAAGTCAGGAAGAGAAGGGGACAACAGAGGATGACATGGATGGATGGCATCACTGACTCAATGGACATGAGTTTGAGTAAGCCTTGGGAGTTAATCATGGGCAGGGAAGCCCAGTGTACTGCAGTCCATGGTTTTGCAAAGAGTTGGATGCGACTGAATGACTGAACTAAATACATATTCTAACATTTTCTGGTTACTAATCCTTTGTAAGTAATATGTTTGTAAATATTTCCTCTAAGTTATGAACTGTCTCTTAACTTCCTTTTTGTCACACTGATAAACATTTCTGATTTTTATTAAGCTAGTGATAGCATTTTGAAATATTAAGGGATTTATATCAAAGCCATCAGTTTACTTCAGTTCAGTTCAGTCACTCAGTCGTGTCTGACTCTTTGCAACCCCATGGACTGCAGGATGTTAGGCCTCCCTACCATCGCCAACTCTTGGAGTTTACCCAAACTCATGTCCATTGAGTCAGTGATGGCATCCAAGCATCTCATCCTCTATTGTCCCCTTCTCCTCCTGCCTTAAATCTTTCCCAGCATCAAGGTCTTTTCAAATGAGTCAGGTCTTTGCTTCAGGTGGCCAAACTACTGGAGTTTCAGCTTCAACATCAGTCCTTCCAATGAACACCCAGGACTGATCTCCTTTAGGATGAACTGGTTGTATCTCCTTGCAGTCCAAGGGACTCCCAAGAGTCTTCTACAACACCACAGTTCAAAAGATTCAATTCTTCTGGGCTCAGCTTTCTTTATAGTATAACCCTCACATCCATACATGACTACTGGAAAAACCATAGCCTTGACTGGATGGATCTTTGTTGACAAAGTAATGTCTCTGCTTTTTAATATGTTGTCTAGGTTGATCATAATTTTCTTTCCAAGGACTAAGTGTCTTTTAATTTCATGGCTACAGTCACCATTTGCAGTGATTTTGGAGCCCCCCCAAAATAAAGTCTGACACTGTTTTTGCATCTATTTCCCATGAAGTGATGGGATCATTGCCATGATCTTAGTTTTCTGAATATTGAGCCAACATTTTCACTCTCCTCTTTCACTTTCATCAAGAGGCTTTTTAGTTCCTCTTCACTTTCTGCCATAAGGGTGGTGTCATCTGCATATCTGAGGTTACTGATATTTCTCCCGGCAATCTTGATTCCAGCTTGTGTTTCTTCCAGTCCAGCGTTTCTCATGATGTACTTTGCATAGAAGTTAAATACGGAGGGTGACAATATACAGCCTTGATGTACTCCTTTCCCTATTTGGAGCCAGCCTGTTCCATGTCCAGTTCTAGCTGTTGCTTCCTGGCCTGCATACAGATTTCTCAAGAGGCAGGTCAGGTGGTCTGGTATTCCCATCTCTTGAAGAATTTTCCACAGTTCATTGTGATCCACACAGTCAAAGGCTTTGGCATAGTCAATAAAGCAGAAATAAATGTTTTGTTCTGGAACTCTCTTGCTTTTTCTATGATCCAGCGGATGTTGGCAATTTGATCTCTGGTTCCTCTGCCTTTTCTAAAACCAGCTTGAACATCAGGGAGTTCACGGTTCACATATTGCTGAAGCCTGGCTTGGAGAATTTTGAGTATTACTTTACTAGCATGTGAGATGAGTGCAATTGTGCAGTAGTTTGAGCATTCTTTGGCATTGCCTTTCTTTGGAATTGGAATGAAAAGTGACCTTTTCCAGTCCTGTGGCCACTGCTGAGTGTTTCAAATTCGCTGGCATATTGAGTGCAGCACTTTCACAGCATCATCTTTCAGGATTTTAAATAGCTCAATTG
>SJYC01098417.1:0-80411 GCA_006408675.1 Madoqua kirkii
GGTAGTTTGAGCATTCTTTGGCATTGCCTTTCTTTAGGATTGGAATGAAAACTGACCTTTTCCAGTCCTGTGGCCACTGCTGAGTTTTCCAAATTTGCTGGCATATTGAGTGCAGCACTTTCACAGCATCATCTTTCAGGATTTGAAATAGCTCAACTGGAATTCCATCACCTCCTATAGCTTTGTTCATAGAAATGCTTCCTAAGGCCCACTTGACTTCACATTCCAGGATGTCTGGCTCTCGGTGAGTGATCACGCTACTGTCATTATCTGGGTCATGAAGATCTTTTTTGTATAGCTCTGTGTACTCTTGCTACCTCTTAATATCTTCAGCTTCTGTTAGGTCCAGACCATTTCTGTCCTTTATTGAGCCCATCTTTGCGTGAAATGTTCCCTTGTATCTCTAATTTTCTTGAAGAGATCTCTAGTCTACCATTCTATTGTTTTCCTCTATTTCTTTGCACTGATCACTGAGGAAGGCTTTCTTATCTCTCCTTGCTATTCTTTGGAACTGCATTCAGATGGGTATATCTTTCCTTTTCTCCTTTGCCTTTAGCTCCTATACTTTTCTCAGCTATTTATAAAGCCTCATCAGACAACCCTTTTGCCTTTTTGCATTTCTTCTTCTTGGGTATGGTCTTGAACACTGCCTTCTGTACAATGTCATGAACCTCTGTCCATAGTTTAAAAATGCATTGGCAGGTGGATTCTTTACTGCTGAGCCACCAGGGGCCACCAGGGAAGCCCTATATATTTCGTATGTGTCTCTAAAAGATAAGAATTCTTTTAACATAATCGTGAAATCATAGTATGAAAAGTATTTACATATGTAAAAAATGTAAACCTCGTCAGGAATACATGATAAACATTCTTGTCATTTAACTTTAACTCATGGTGGTGATTTAACTTTCTACTCAAAAGTTCTGAGGGCTTCCCTGGTGGCTCAGACAGTAAAGAATTTGCCTGCAATGCGGGAGACTTGGGTTCAATCCCTGGATTGGGAAGATCCCCTGGAGAAGGGAATGGCAACTCACTCCAGTATGCTGGCCTGGAGAATTCCATAGACAGAGGAGCCTGGCAGGCTACAGTCATGGGATTGCAAAGAGTCAGACACAACTGAGCATTCTTCAGTTCACTTCATTTCAGGTGCCATCAACCAACACTAACAATTATCAGCCCATTTTTTTTTTCAGTTGAGGTATGTCCCATTTTATTCTGGAGCAAACCTCAAATACAGAATTTCATCTATAAATATTTCATGTTGTTGTTGTTTAATTGCTAAGTCATGTTCAATTCTTTGCAATCCTATGAACTGTAGTATGCCAACCTCCTCTGTCCATGGGATTTCCCAGGCATGAATACTGGAGTGGGTTGCCATTTCCTTCTCCAGGGGATCTGCCTGATCCAGGGATTGAACCTGCATCTCCTGCATTGGCAGGTGGATTCTTTACCGCTGAGCCGCCAGGGAAGCCATATATTTCATATGTGTCTCTAAACGATAAGAATTCTTTTAACATAATCATGAAATCATTAACCTAACAATCCACATTAATTTCTTAATATAGTTGAATATCCAGTGTGCTCAAATTTCTGGTTGTTTTGCAATTCCTCTTTTTCTTTCTTTGCTCCTCTCTCTTTCATTGATTTGAATTGGGATCCAAAGAAGGCTCACAGGTAGCAATTTGGTTGCTATGTCTCTTAATTCTCATTTAATCTATAGGTTCTTCCATCATCACTTTCTCCTGTATAATTTGTTGGAGAACCCAGATGGTTTGTTCTGTGCATTCACTGCAGTCTGAGTTTGCTGTGGATATCGCTATGATCTGTTCCTTTTTTGTATATTCTGTAAACTGGTAGTTGAATTTGCTAATTCTGTTTCTATTTCCTTGGCAAGACTGTTGCAAAGGTAGTGTTGTGAATTGAGCATGCACAAACACAACTTTATTAGGAAAGTTTCCAAACACACAAGAAGAGAGGGAAGTCTAATAAATCTCTGTATACTCGGATTAGTTTCACACAGCTGCTGTAACAAATGACCACAAACTTGGTGGGTTAAAATAGCACACATTTATTCTCATACAGATCTGGAGGCCAGAATTCCAAAATCAGTTTCTTTTCTTCTTTTTTTGGACTGAACAACACAGCACTCCTCAACCAGCGATTGAACCTGGGCCCTGAGCAGTGAAAGCTCAGAGTCTCAACCACTCCACAGCCAGGGAATCCCCCTACAATCAGTTTCTATGGACAAGGAGCCAGCGCTGTGCTCCCTCCAGAGGCTCCAGGGAGGAGTCCCTTCCTTGCCTCTTCCAGTTTCTGGTGGTTGTGGCATTCTTGGGTTGTGGCTGTGTCACTCCGCCTCTCGGCCACATTGCCTTTTCCTCTCTCTGTATCTGGCTTTCTTCTCTTACTCAGATACTGGTGATTGCATTAAGGTTCACTTGGATAATCCAGGATAACTCCCCATTTTAAGAGTATTAGTTTAATGACACTTGCAAAATCTTTGTCATGTAAGATAAAGTATACAGCTTCCAGGGATTAGGACCTGATATTTTTGTGGGCCATTATTCAACCTACACAATACCCATTCCCTAGATTCAATATTCTGCCTCTCTCTCTTTTTATTTTCTTTGTTCCTTTCATCCTTCTCTTCCTTTCCCTCCTCTCCCCTCCACTCCTTTCTCTCTCTCTCTCTCATTTTACCATAATATTTTAAAGCAATTCCCTATAATTCCATCCTTAAGTATTTTCATATATATGAACATTTTCTCATGTAACCACACTCTCTGCAGTGGAATCACCAAGTCTTAACCACTGACTGCCAGGGAAGTCCCTGAATTTGATTTCTATGTCTCTTAAGTCTCTTTTAACCAAGAGATTCCTGGATTGAAAGTCCTATCTCCATTCCCCATACCCCGTTCCCCTCGCATGTAGTTGATCTGTTGAAGGAACTGCATCAATTCTCCTGTAGAATGTCCTGGTCCCACATTATGGATTTGACTGATTGCCTTACTGAAACGCCTATTAATTTGTTCCTCTGTTACCTGTATTTCCTACAAATTGAAGGTTGGAGCTAAAGGCTAGATTAGGTTCAGATTTGGAAATATGTTAGAACAGACAGAATTGGTAACAGCATGAATGTAGGTGTGAGAGAGAGGAGTCAACCTCGGTTTCCTCATCTGTAAAATGTGGATGATAACCTCTGCCTGCCTGCCCTGATTACTGATCATCTCAAAGAGGTGCTGAACTGTGACTGCTCCGTGCACTTAGACGAGGGACCTCTGAAAACCAGGCGTGAGCCTCTGGTTGAGCCAGCTGTCCTGCAGTCTGCAGTGAAGGTTGATCCCAGAGGCCCCCGGTCCCTCCTGGTGCGGTGGCTGGGAGGGGCTGAGAAGGTGAAGCCAGGCTGGAGGAAGAGGGTCAGAACTGGGGAGCAGATCTAGGACTCGACTCAGGTAGACAGTCTGCGTGACGGTTAAACGCGATGAACAGACCACCACGAACTTTTGTGTCTCAGGCGCTCAAGGCTCAAAATGCCTCCAAGGGAGACGAGGAGAGATGACCAAACGGGACCTGCTCAGAGGCTGGGGCTGCATCTTGGGCTCTGAGGAGAGTGTGAATGAGCAACCCTGGGCAGGTGTGAGCTAGGGGGTGTGACAGATGCAACACCTGAGTTTGTGAGCGTGTAGGTGAGTGTGTGTGTGGGAGTGTCTCTGTATGCTGGTTTGTACTGAGTGTGCAAGGATTGTGTATAGGCGGTTTGAGTGGATTCGCCTGCATGTGATGGGCTGGAGTTGGGGGAGAGGGACAGATTTTTGGCTCCAGTTCCTCAGGGCTGAGCCACATGTTAGAGGTGCCTTTTCCCCTCAGATCCATTTTCGGCTTAGATAAGGATCAGTGCGGTGTGGTCCCAGTGAGTGGGAGGGGCCAGTCCAGACCCCCATGGTGGAGTTGAGGCTAGACCGTGTATGGGGAATCAGGAGCCCGATCTCCTAGCTCCACTTGGTACCTGCCCGACTGTGGGGCCCTGATCCTGTCTAGGCCTGCTCCACCCCCACCCCACCCCCCTGCCACCTATAAGGAGGCTGTTGGGTTGGCTGTTGACTGAAGGGCTCACGTCCTTAGTGTCCACTGCAGCGTCTGGGTCCTGCAAGCTCAATAAACGGTTATTGGTTGAAAGAAGGAATGGATAAGTGGACGGGAAACTGAGGCAGGGAGCTCGGGCCCATCCCTCACCTCAGTTCACATGCAGTCTCTGACATGGGACTCTGACACAAACACACGCTCACTCTCTTGCTTGTGTTTACTTCCTCAGTTGCCCACACCTGCTCACCCTCTCCTGTTCCCACTGACTCACTTGCTGCCAGATTCCTGCCTGGGGTCTTACGACCCTTCCTCCTGTGCCAGCCAGCGCTGCAGGGCTGTGTGCCCATGGGTTCCTTGGTCTTGGCGCTCCTTGGCCACCAGGGGGCCCAGCCCGGCCATGGCACTGACCACAGCAGTTCTTAGGAGTTCCTCCCTTCTCATCTTCTCTATTTTCCAGCTGCCTCTCCTTTTCCTCCTCTGCTCCTTTTCTTTTGTATTGTCTCTCAGGCATACACATACACACGCACACGCATGCACACACACACACGTACACACACACACATGCACAGGCCCTCTCACTATCCGTGTCACCTTTTTCTCTGTCACTCCCTTGCTTTTCGTCCTCGAGTCTCCTCATCCCTCTCATGCTGTCTCTGTTTACATTTGCCTGTCTCTCTGTGGGCCTCTCTCTCTCTCCATCTCTTAGCCCCCTCTCCCCTGACTCTCACATTCTCCTTTCTCACTCACAGTTCCTCTCGCTCACGCTTGTGCTAGGCGGCGTGTCTCTCCACCCCCCCCCCCTTACTCTCTCCCGGTGGCCGCTGCCCACACCCCACCCTGCCCTTCATTCTGCAAAAAACCTCCAAGTGGCACCCAGGGCCTGGGTGACCCAGCTCGAGGCTCTGTGGCCTGTCCTCTCTGCTGGTGGGGCCCTGGGGTCAAGGCGTTTCCTCCTGGGGGTGACTTGGCAGTGATGCACGCTATTTCCTCACTTCTGCAATTACAGACAGCACAGAGCCCGCAGCTGCCGACATGCTCAGACCTCACAGCGGCAGCCACTGCCCCTGGACAGGTAAGGGGGTCCCAGCCCTGGCCTGGCTGGAGGGAGGTGTGTGATGGCGTCCCCAGGAGATCAAGGTCCTGCCCCTAGACTCCGCCTGAGCAAACATGTGCTTCTGTTTTTAAGGGACGGTTCTGGTATCTTCCCCAGACCCAGAGGCTCTCATTTAGAAGGAATTCCTTGTGACTAGACATTCCCAGGGAATCCGCTACCCCTCTGGTTCTCTGAGGTCAAGGCAGCTCTGAAGTGACCTCAGAGACCTCCCTGGGAGGTGGTGGTGAGAGGGCAGCTGCCTAGATCTCGGGGGCCTGGGCGCTGCCTGCCTCAGGGGCTGTGTGGCCTCGGCCACGTCACCGCCCTGCTCCTCAGTTTCCTAGAGTGTCAAACGAGGCCAGTGCCGTCCCCCCAGCAGCAAGGTCGGGAGGCAAATGGTCAGGTACCGGGCGGGTTATCTAGAAATTGACTAGGTGCTGGGTTCTCCTGAGGGGATGATGAGGAAGATAACAGGGCTGCTGATACAAGAGTCCTGGCCCACAACCTGTTCCTGCCATCAGGTCGCAGGTGGTAGGAATGGAGCACAGGCTGGGAGCCCCTGCCCTTTGCTGGCAGGAGGTCAGAGGTGGGCGTGGGGAACGGAGGCTGCTGCTCAGACTCTTGCTTACTTGTGAAGAATGAGGGCACCTGCAGAGTTGCTCCCCAGAGTATTCAAGCAGCTCGGATTTAACCCTTGACTGGATACACAGCTGTTCCAGGTGCTTGGCATGCGTGTGTGTGTGTGTGTATGTGTGTATGTAGGCGCTAGGGAAACAAATGAAAGAGACATCCTTGCCTTTAGGTGCTGACAACCCAGTGAAGGAAGGAAGCCCCGAAAGAGATGAGACTGAGCCTGAAGTGGGCAATAGGGTTTTGGCATCAGCTCTTGCCTATGAACCAGGACCTTGGGCAATTCAGGAGCACCCGTTTCCTCCTTGGCATATTGGGATTTAAGTACTGACCTGTGAGTTGGCAGGAGAGGATGAAGTAAGAGGCTAATGGGAAAGTGCATTGTCAATAGTAAGCTGGTACGCAGACATGAGCCAGTATTACTGCTGGTACTGATGCTGTTTATTCCTACTGTAAATGCCTCAAGGAGGAGGATTTGTTTGTTCCTCATTTTATCCTTACTCTTCACGTGGAGTTTAGCAAGTCATACAGTCTTGGAACATGAACTGAATAGGGAATGAGAAAGTAGTGTGTTGTACTGGAAGAGGATGGACAGTGAGCCTGAGGTCCAGCATCTGGTTCCAGCTTGGCTCCTGATTCTGTGGTCACTTGGGGCAAATCCTTTCTCTTCTCTGGGTCTCAGTTTCCCCATCTGTCCAATGAAGGTTTGGGTAAGAAAGCCACAGTCTCTGCTGTGTGTAGGCTAAGTTGCTCAGTCGTGTCCGACTCTTTGCAACTCCATGGACTGTAGCCCATCAGGCTCCTCTGTCCATGAGATTCTCCAGACAGGAATACTGGGATGAGCTGGCATTTCCTTCTTCAGGGGATCTTCCCCTTCAGGGATCTACCCCACGTCTCCTGTGTCTCTTGCACGGGCAAGCGGGTTCTTTATCACTAGCGCCCCCTGGGAAGTCCATAGACTAGGGTCTACGGTAGTGATTTTGAAATGGGCCTCCAGGAGTGAGTTTCTGCTCTGGACTGACGGGGGCCGGGGCCTGTGTGACTAGAGGCTGAGATTCTTTCTGTCCTTTTGTAGAAAGACTTTTATGGAATGCCCTCTTCCTCCCTATCTTACGCCTGCGAACTCGCCCTTGTTGACAAGAAAGTGCTGCTTATCTTTTCCAGTGAAGTCCCTTCTTTCCCGTCCTGGTCTGCCTCCCCATGGATATAGAGGGCCCCAGCTGAGCTCTGGCCTGGGGACGCCTCCTTATGGATCCGGGGAGAATGTGTCTGGTTTCAGAGTGGAGCCCGTTCTCAGAAGGGTATCTGCTGGGCCCCCGGCGCAGCCATGTGTCTGCTCAACAGCTCTTGGGTTCCTCGGCAGCATGGTGGGAGGGGAGAGAAGCCTCTGCTGTGTCTTTGTGTGTGCATGTGTGCCTGTGGGGTGGACTGGAGAACTGGCTCTGGGTATATATTTCCATGTGGCCTGGAGTGTGGCCAACTACGGGCGGGCCTGTCCAGCCCGACAGTTCCCAGAAGCAGGATCATCAACAAAACCAGCTGAGAGGTTGGCACTCCACTCTTTCCTTGTGTCTTCAGCCAAAGAGAATCCAGAGCCAGTGTGTGTGTGTATGTCTGTAAGATGTACGGGGAGGAGAATTTGTGGGGGGAAAACTATCATTTAGTAGCCCCTCCCCACCTGTTTATTTCTATAGAAGGGGGAACTTCAGGATCTAGGTTTGGAGTTGCGCTCAGCTGGCTGATGTGAGAAGAGTGTCAAAAATTTGTGCAGCGCCCTTCACAGTTTGTAAAGTCTGTTTCGATTTCCTAAGTTCTTGACTGTTTACCAAGGCCTTTTTCACTCCCAACAACAATCTTCCTTTTCATAGCAATGTTTCAGCTCTGGGGGGAGGCACGTGCAGATGAAGATCCCAAGGTTCAAAGCTAGGGAGAGACTCACTCAAGATGGTTAGGGGCTTGGTTGAGGCCAGAGCCCAGGTCCCCTGATCATAACTCCTAATCGTGATTCATGTTTCTCTTCAGCCAACCTTGGTTGCTGCTTCTAACGGAAGAGAGGTGGCTGCTTTGGTTCATGGCTGATTTGTTTGCTCATTCATTCACGCAACAGTTTCCTGTGGGCTGGGGAGGAGCTCCCAATTACTGAGCAATAACCAGGTGTATCAGTTCCTTCATTTTGCACTTATAGCTGCCCTGTGAGGAAGGTTTTATTGTCACCAATTTTTTGTAAGTGAAGAAAGAGAGGCTTTGATCTCACTCAAGATGGTTAGGGGCTTGGTTGAGGCCAGAGCCCAGGTCCCCTGATCATAACTCCTAATCGTGATTCATGTTTCTCTTCAGCCAACCTTGGTTGCTGCTTCTAACGGAAGAGAGGTGGCTGCTTTGGTTCATGGCTGATTTGTTTGCTCATTCATTCACGCAACAGTTTCCTGTGGGCTGGGGAGGAGCTCCCAATTACTGAGCAATAACCAGGTGTATCAGTTCCTTCATTTTGCACTATAGCTGCCCTGTGAGGAAGGTTTTATTGTCACCAATTTTTTGTAAGTGAAGAAAGAGAGGCTTTGAAGGTCAAAGATCAGCTGGGAAAGAACAAAGCCAGGTGCAGATCTGGGTCTGTGTGACCACAGGGCCTCCGCCCTGTACTCTCCGTGTTCCCTCGGGCCAGGCCCTGAAGATGTCAGACTGGTTCCTGGTATAACGGAGGGTGTGCCCTTGCTGCGGAAGCCCAGAGGAGGAAGCACCTCCCCACCCTCCTTGCCCCGGCTGACTTCCAGGACGCAAGGAGTGGGGAGGGTGACTCACAGACGGATACTATCTGCGTCTCAGGAAGCCAGGGGAGACCCAGGCCAGGCTCAGGGTCCCTCAGCTCCATGGGGATGTCATAGACCAGATGAGTCGAGACAAGCAGAGACTGAGTCTCAATGTAATATACATACCTGGGACCAGCTGGACCCCAAGTGAGAGAGAAAGCTGGGAAACTTTGATACCCAGGCCACCTCCCACCCCTCACCTCTGGGGCCCTAGACCCTGTCCCTACCTCTCCCCAGACAAGGAGCTCTGTTTATTCACCGATAAACACGCCCAGTGGGGTGCTAGTCTCCTTGAACTAGAAACCAGGGGGAGCCTAGTGCAGAATTCCCCAGAGATCAGGAAACTTGCTCCCTTCCTTTGCCCCTCAACTCCCTCTGCGTCCTGGACAAGTGGTAATGAAACCACTCCACGAGGCGGGAATTTTTGGAGTATATGAGCAGAGGCACAAAGGCATGGGCAGGCCAGGGCACAAGCATCAAGTGTCAGAGGAGGCCAGAATGGGTGGCAACTTATTTCTTGAAGATTTTAGAGGTTCAACTGCCTTCAGTCTCAACTGACCTCAACATTGTGAGGTCAATGTTGATATTATTTCCATTTGATAGATGTGAAAACTAAGTACTCACAGAAGGGCAATGATTAAACTATGGTATTGTTAGGTAGGTAGAATAGGGAAACGGAGTCCAAAATGGTGGTGGCTAAAAGACAAGGAAGGGAAAAGCCCACAAAAATAGAACAAAGGAAGGTCCGAGGACCAGAGTGAAGACTTCAGGTGGAACAAACAGCACTCCTGGCTAAGCCCAATTTGCATAGGGCGGGTCCAGGTGGAAGAAAACATATAAAAGGAAGAGCCAAAGCTCTCTCGCTATCTTTCTCTCCTGCGTGTGTGTGTGTGTGTGTGTGTGTGTGTGTGTGTGTGTGTATGCACTCTCTCTCCCTCTTTCCGCCCCGCCCCCCGCATGCGTGCGCTCTTTCTCTCTCTCCCATTTTCCTGCTTTCTCCTGAATAAAATAGAGCTGTAACACTGATTTGCCTAAGAGCTGTAACACGGTTTGTCCAAGACCTGAGAGCTGTGACGCGCCAAGGGCTCTAATGTCTGTTGCTCCAAATCTTTGTTGTGACGAGACAAAGAACCAGGGAACGTACACTCGCGTGACAGTATTTTACTGGTTCCAGGAATCTAAGGGCTGGGAGTGGCTGAGGCTGGTGTGAGAGGGTTTGGAAGTGAAGGATGAAGGACAATGTGACTGTGTGTGTGTGTGTGTGTGTGTGTGTGTGTGTGTGTGTGTGTAATGCCCGAGGCCCTATACTCAGGGAGTTCCCAGCCTGGAAGGAAAGCGATAACCACACGTGATATGGGAACCAGAGTTGGTTCCCATACCACTTCTGGGGTAGAGAAGTATGACTAACAGCCAGCATTCATTGAGCCCTTCTTATGGATCAGGCATTTCCTACTCAATCCTTACAACAACCTCATGACATAGGGTTAGGGTTGGTTTTATTTTTTTTACAGATGAGTAAACGAAGGCTCATGGAGGTAGAATTAATTGTCTTGGACAAAGATTCAGTTCAGTTCAGTTCAGTCACTCAGTTGTGTCCATCTCTTTGCGACCCCCATGGACTGTAGCATGCCAGGCCTCCCTGTCCATCACCAACTCCCGGAGTCCACCCAAACCCATATCCACTGAGTCAGTGATGCCATCCAACCATCTCATCCTCTGTCATCCCCTTCTCCTGCCTTCAATCTTTCCCAGCTTCAGGGTCTTTTCCAATGAGTTAGTTCTTTGCATCAGGTGGCCAAAGTATTGGAGTTTCAGCTTCAGCATCAGTCCTTCCAGTGAATATTCAGGATTGATTTCCTTTAGGATGGACTGGTTGGTCTCCTTGCTGTCCAAGGGACTCTCAAGAGTCTTCTCCAACATCACAGTTCAAAAACATTAAGGATTGGCTGGTAGCATTTCGCCACCTGTCCCCAGTTGCCATAAAATGATATGACTGGTTCCCCAAAGTTTTCAGGGTAGGGTTTTATTGTTTTAAATATATTTCTTATTATTTATTTGGCTGCCCCGGGTCTAAGTTGTGGCATGCAAACTCTTGGTTGCCACATGTGGGATTTCCCTGACCAGGGATCAAACCAGTGCCTCCTGCACTGGGAGAGCAGAATCTTAGCCACTGGACCACCAGAGAGGTCTTCAGGGTTAATGATATATCTGGAAGCCTTATCTAAATGGCTTCAAGCTGGGAAGAACTTGGGATGCGCTTGATGTGAGCAGTTGCAATGACAGTTGTGCTCTTTTGACAAACATTTGATCTGATCTAATTAGCAGATTGTCTGGACTTCCTGTAAATACAGCTTTTTAGAGCTGTTGGTCATGAGCATCTGAAACTGTGCGACATTATTCACTGAGTCTTTGCATCATGCTAGGAACTATGTGCTTGGAATATTATGAGCTCCATATACAGTGGAAGGACCTGAGGCTCAGAGAATGATAAGCTTGACTATGGTCGTGAAACCAGGATGTGACCAGAGGCAGAGTTTGAATGGAGGTTTGTCTGACACCAGAGTCTGTGATCTTAACCACTGTCCTGTCCCAAATGCTTCCTATACACTGTCTCACTGAATGCTCACAGAAAGCTCTGTAGGGTAGATGCGTTGTTGTTCCCATTTTATAGATGAAGTCCAGAGAGGCGAAGTAGTTTTTACTAACTGTTGCACAGTTAGTGAAAAAGCTGAGCCATATGATTCCAAGTTAAAAATATACAATGTATTTTCAAATCTTCCATTTCTGAGGCCCATTAAAATTCTTTGTGATAAAAATATGTAAGATGGATTTACCCTCTTAACAATTTTTAAGTACTGTTAACTATGTAAACATGTTGTACCACAGATCTGTAGAACTTTTTTGTCTTGCATGATTGAATCTCTGTGCCCAATGAATATCAGCTCCCTGTTTCTCTCTTCCTCTAGCCCCTGGCAATCAATATTCTACTTTCTGTTTCTATGAGTTTAATTACTTTCAAAACCTCATATAAGTGGAATCATTCAGTCTTTTTTGCAATTGGCTTATTTCACATTAATATTCTCAAGTGTCATCCATGTTATAGCTCAGGACAGAATTTCTTTCCTTTTATAGGCTGCATAGTATTCCATTATATGTATATTAATATTTTACCAGACTTTGTTTATCCGTTTGTCTGCTGATGGACATTTAGGTTGCTCCTACCTCCTGGCTATTATAACTAGTGTTGCTGTGAACATGGGTATATAAATATTTCTTCAAGACCTTGTTTACACTTTTTTTTTTAAAGAAATACACCCAGGAATAAGATGTCTGGGTCATATGGTAGTTCTATTTTTAATATTTTGAAGAACTTTCATACTAATTTCCATAGTGACTGCATCATCTTATATTCCCACCAGCAGTGAGTGCGCAAGAGTTCCAATTTCTCCACATCCTCACTAACACTTGTCACTTTCTGTTTTTATGATAGAGGCCATCCTAATAGGTGCTATCTCGTTGGAGTTTTGATTTGCATTTCCCTGATGATTAGTGATGTGGAGCATTTTTTCATATGCCTTTTGCCCACCTGCCCCTTGACAATTTTTTAACAAATTTATTTTATTGAGTTATAGTTGATTTATAATATTGTGTTGGTTGCTGCTCTACCACACAGTGGTTCAGTTATACATATATATATATATATATTCTTTTCCATATTATTTTCCATTATAGTTTATCACAGGATATTTTTTTCACTGTCCTCTGTTTCCCTCAGTATATCCCAGGATATTGAATATATTTTCCCATGCTATCCAGTAGGACCTTGTTGCTTATCTGTTCTCTGTATAATAATTAGCACCTGCTAATTCCAAACTCCCAGTCCCTTCTCTCCATCTTTTCATATGCTTGACCTTTTATATCTTTGGAGAAATGTTTCTTCAAGTCCCTTGCCCATTTAACTTTTTTGTTGTCGTTGTTGTCATTATTGAGTGGTAAGAGTTCTTTATATATCCTGGATATTAACCCCTTATCCGGTATATTATTTGCAAATATTTTCTACAGTTCTGTAGATTGCCTTTTACTCTGTTGATTGTTTCCTGTGGTACACAGAAGTTTTTAAGTTTGATACAGTTCTAAATGTCTCTTTTTGCTTTTCTTGCTTTTCAAGAAATTCAAGAGATTCAAGTAATCATTGCCCATTCCAGTGTCATGCAGCTTTCCCTCTAGAAGTTTTATACTTTCCAGTCTTATGTTTAGGTCTTTAATCCACTTTGAGTTACTTTTGTATATGATTTGAGATAAGGGTCCACCTTCCTGCTTTTGCGTGTGAATATCCTGTTTTCCAAATATCATTTGTTGAGATTATCTTTCCCTTATTGTGTAGTCTTGGCACCCTTGTCAACGATCGTTTGACCATATATGTGAGCATTCATTTCTGGGCTGTCCACTCTGTCCCATTGTTCTGTATGGCTATCTTTGTGCCAATACCATCCTGTTTTGATTATTGTACTTTCTAATATGTTTTGAGATCAGGAAGTGTGAGGCCTCCAGCTTTGTTCTTCTTTCTCAAGACTGTTTTGACTGTTGTGGATACTTTGAAATTTCTTATGAATTTTAGGATTTTTTTCTATTTCTACAAAAAATGCCTCTGAGATTTTAACAGGGCATTAAATCTGTAGATCGCTTTGGGTAGCATGGACATTTTAACAATATTAAGTCTTCTGATTCGTAAACATGGTGTGTCTTCCCAGTTACTTGTGTCTTCTTTAATTCCTTTCAGTAATGTTTTGTAGTTTTCAGTGTGTAAGTCTTTTGCCTCCTTGGTTAAGTTTATTTCTAAGTATTTTATCTTTTTTGATGCTGTTGCAAGTGGGATTGTTTTCTTCCTCTTTTCTTTTTTCAATTTTATTTCTTTATTTCCTTATTTATTTTTGGCTGTGCTGGATCTTTGTTGCTTCACGGGCTACTGGGTCTCTCATTGCGGTGGCTGCTCTTATTGTGGAGCACAGGCTCCAGGGTGCATGGGCTTTAATAGTTGTGGCCCGTGGGCTCAGCAGCTGTGGTTCCTGGGCGCTGGAGCACAGGCTCAATAGTTGTGGCACACAGGCTTAGTTGCTTCGAGGCATGTGGAATCTTCACAGACCAGGGATTGAAATCTGAGTCCCCTAGATTGGCAAGCAAATTCTTTACCACTGGAATACAAGGGAAGTCCTCTGGGATTGTTTTCTTAATTTCCTTCTCTCTTAGGCCCATTTTATCTTCTTCTTCTTTTATTTATTTATTTTTTTTATTGAAGGATAATTGCTTTACACAATTTTGCTGTTTCCTGTCAAACCTTAACATGAATCCGCCATAGGTATACATATATCCCCTCCCTTTTGAACCTCCCTCTCATCTCCCTTCCCATCCCACCCCTCTAGACTGATACAGAGTCTTAGGCCCCTTTTAAAATCTTCATTCTACCAACAGGAAGACAGAGACCAGAGTCATGGAGTGAGCTTAGTGTTTGAACCAGGATTTGCTTCCAACTTCACCACTGCTTGGCAGGAGTGAGGTGGATACAGAGCGGACTCTCCCTTCCATGGCCCTGTTCAATTCCCACTTTGAGGAGCAGAGGGAAAAGCAGGGCCCCAGGTCAAAGGCATCTCTTCCTGGGTCCTTGCAGCCTCTGAAGCACCTGCTGTCAGGCCATAGGATGGGTCTGTGAGTGGAGGAGTTGGTCACAGAGTGGTTTGCTTCCAGCAGGGGCCACCGCTTGGCCTGGGAGAGACAGGCTGGGCCTTGGAGCTCAAAATCTCATCGGCCATTTCCCAATTGTGTGACTGTGAGGTCTGTTTCATTCCCTGACTTCAGTTCGTTTCCTGGAAAATTGGGCATTTTGTAAAACTCACTTTGTGAGGCTGATTTGAGAAGGAAATATGACCATGGGTAAGAGGTGTCTGTTCATTTAATTATAAACGATGCTCAAGGCCCTCAGCTTAGGTGGGTGGCTCCCCCCCACCCCCGGTCACATCGTCCCCCGCAGAGCATGGTGTCCTTGAATCCAGGCAAGAGTGCCCCCTCAGAGCTTGGGTCCCTCCCACACTCCCAGGCTTGTGAGGCAGTGAGGAGTTGCTGAGGCATGGAATGTGGATGAACTTAGATATGACTGATTTTTAGCTTGTAAATATTTAGACACTTGTACTCTGGACCCCAAATGGCCCCACAATATTAGGGGCCAGTCTGACAACTTTCGAACCCACAGTCTGCACTGGGAAAGTACCCAGCACACACTTCCTGTTGCCCAGATCTCAGTGGTTCCTCCCCTCTGACAGTCCAGCTGAGAACAGGAGCCCTTTCTCCAGGTCCCCTAGGGGCCAGATTGTTGGCAGACAGATGAGACTGGTACCAGTGGGAGTTGGGACTGAATAGTCTGCAAGGCAGAGGGTGGGAGATACAGATGGCAGAATTCTTCTTGTCTTCATGAATATTTATTCCCTCTTGGCCCAGCTTCAGCTAAATGTTGAGCCTGAGCTTGCTACCTGGACTTGATCCATCAGGGTGGCCCTGCCCGCCTATTAAGTTGAGTGGTTCAGAGTCGCCTCCTTCTCCCTCTAAATGCTCATTCCCTTCCTGAGTTGTTGAAAGCTTTGTTGGCATTAGCCCAATGCTGTGTCTGGAGCTGGCAGGAAAGGCAATATGTTAGAGACTCTGAGGTCACTGGTGATCCATAGTCCACCCCCTGTCTCCAAGTGATTGGGCCAACAGTGAGAGAAAGTCCTGACCATTTGTGGCAACTTTGTATGCTTGTTTTTGGAACTTTTGTTAGGGTTATAAGATTGTGCAGATGAGGAAATCCAGGCTCAGAGAGGTAAAGTCACTTGCCCAGGGTCACACAGTAAGCAAATGGCAGAGTCAGGTAACAACCCAGGTCTTCCTGACTGCAGAGGCCTTTTCCACAATCTGCTATGTCTCCCCCAGGGAGACTGGGCACCTTTTGTTTATGCCAGTTTCCTCTGAATAGCCATCAGGGCACGGTCATTCATGCATTCGGTCCCCGGTGTCTGACACTGACAAAAAAAGAGGTAAAAAAGATCTAGTCTCTAACCTCAAGAAGTTCTCAGCCTGGTGAAGAAACAGCCACAGAAATCAATATTTACAACATGCTATGCTGAGAAATGTGCTCAGTACCATGTCAGCCCAGGCAAGGTGGCAACTTGTTCTATCTGGGACAATCAGAAAAGGCATTCCAAAGGAAGCCCTCTTTAGATCAGGTCTTCAAAGATGAGTAAGATTTTGCTGGGTAAAGCGATAGGCAAAAGGCATTCTCAGGAGGGGCCGTGGCATGCATGAGGGCACCAAGGTCTGAGGAGAAATCGTTTTTAGAGAAGCAGCAAGAAGTTCAATGTGGGGACTTCCCTGGTGGTCCAGTGGTTAAGAATCTGCCTTGCAATGCAGGGGACGCCGGTTGGATCACTGGTCGGGGAACTAAGATCCCACATGCCATAGAGCAACTAAGCCCTCTCACTGCAACTACTGAGCCTGTGCGATGCAACTAGAGAGTCTGTGCACCACAACAAAATAAGCAGTGAAGATCCATGTGCTGCAACTAAGACCTAATGCAGCCATATTAGGAAAAAAAAATTCAGTGTAATTAGAGTAGGGGGCAAGAGGTAGTAGAGGCTGGTGAGAGAGGAAGTGGGAAAGGAGCCTGCACTTGGTCCTGGGCAGGGCGGAGCCATGGAAGGTGTTAGAACAGGCAAATATGTGGCTAGCAGTGTGTTGAGGCATAGTACTGCTCAAAATTCAGTGTGCATATGAATCACTGGGCAATCTTTTTAAAATAGATGCTGTAACAGCAGTCTGGTGTAGAGTCAGCTTCTGCATGTCTAACAAAGCTCACAGGGGATGCTAATACTGCTGGTGTGAGGACCACAGTTTGCATCATGAGGTTGTGGAGGGCTCACCCTGCCGTCTCTGGAGGCTGCTCTCAGGGGCCAGCAGCCACTGTGCTTAGTTACTGGAAAGACAGGCCTCCACCGTCTTCTTGGGTCAGCCCTCTTTCAGCTCTCATCTCACAAGAGTTGATCTTATTGGTTGCTAGATATTTGTTTACTAGACAGATGTTTATCAGGCTCTTACTCTGGGGACTTCCCTGGTGGTCCAATGGCTAAGACTGTGAGCTCCCAATGCACGGGGCCCGAGTTCCATCCCTGGTCAAGGAACTAGATACCAATGCCACAACTGAAAAATAAATAAAATAAAAGCTCCCATCTGGCCAAGTTTGTGTTGGGTGCCGGGATAGAAAGAAGGATTGGAAATGCTACTTTCTGGTCCATGTCACTACCGTCTCTTGCCTCTGAAATAGTTTCTCTGCTTCCACACTTGTTCTTCACCATCTATTCTCTGCCCAGCAGCTAGAAAGAGTCAGATTATGCTGCTTATCTGTTTGACAGTCCAGCAGTCCTCCGGTGCTTATAGAATAAAATCCAAACTTCTTACTGTGGCATAAGAAAAGTTTGGGGTCTGTTGCCCTCTGATCTCATCCTTGTTGTTGTTGTTCAGGTGCTAAGTTATGTCTGATTCTTTGCATCCCCATGGACTGTGGCGTGCCAGGCTTCCGGGTGCTTCACTAATTCCAGGAGTTTGCTCAATCTCATGACCATTGAATCGATGGTGCCATCCAACCATCTCATCCTATGTCATCCCCTTCTCCTTCTGCCTTCAATCTTTTCCAGCATCAGGGTCTTTTCCAATCAGTTGGCTCTTTGCATCAGGTGGTCAAAGTATTGGAGCTTCAGCTTCAGCATCAGTCCTTCCAGTGAATATTGATTTCAATCCTAAAGGGTTGATTTCCTTTAGGATTGACTAGTTCAATTTCCTTGCAGTCCAAGGGACTCTCAAGAGTCTTCTCCAGCAGCACAATTTGAAAGCATCAGTTCTTCAGCACTCAGCCTTCTTTATTAGTCCAACTTGCATATCTGTACATGACTACTGGAAAAACCATAGCTTTGACTATATGGACTTTTGTTGGCAAAGTGATGCTTTTGCTTTTTAATATGCTGTCTAGATTTGTTACAGCTTTCCTTTCAAGAAGCAGGCGTCTTTTAATTTCATGGCTGCAGTCACTGTCCACAGTGATTTTAGAGCCCAAGAAAATAAAATCTGTCACTGTTTCCACTTATTTCCCCTTCTATTTGCCATGAAGTGATGGGACTGGAGGCCATGATCTTAGTTTTTTGAATGTTGAGTTTTAAATCATCTTTTTCACTCTCCTCTTTCACCTTCATCAAGAGGCTCTTTAGTTCCTCTTCACTTTCTGCCATAAGGGTGGTGTCATCTGCATATCTGAGGTTATTGATATTTCTCCCGGCAACCTTGACTCCAGCTTGTGCTTCATCCATACTGGCATTTCACACAATGTACTCTGCATATAAGTTAATAAGCAAGGTGACAATATTCAACTTTGATGTACTCCTTTCCCAACTTTTAACCAGTCTGTTCATCCATGTCTGATTCTAGCTGCTGCTTCTTGATCTGAATATAGGTTTTTCAGGAGACAGGTAAGATGGTCCGGTACTTCCATCTCATGAAGAATTTTCCACAGTTTGTTGTGATCCACACAGTCGAAGGTTTTCACATAGTCAATGAAGCAGAATAGATATTTTTCTGGCATTCCCTTGCTTTCTCTATGGTACAGCAAATGTTGGCAGTTTGATCTCTAGTTCCTTTGCCTTTTCTAAACCCAGTTTGTACATCTGGAAGTTCTTGGTTTATGTACTGTTGAAGCCTAACTTGATAGATTTTGAACATTACCTTGCTAGCATGTGAAATGAGCACAATTTTAATGGTATCTGAACATTCTTTAGCATTGCCCTTCTTTGGGACTGGAATGAAAACTGACCTTTTCCAGTCCTGTGGCCGTTGCTGAGTTTTCCAAATTTGCTGGCATATTGAGTGCACACTTTCACAGCATCATCTTTTAGGATTTGAAATAGCTCAACTGGAATTTCATCACCTCCACTAGCTTTGTAGTAATGCTTCCTAAGGCCCACTTGACTTCACACTCCAGGATGTCTGGTTTTAGGTGAGTGAGCACACCAAGATGGTTATCCGGGTTATTAAGACCTTTTTTGTACAGTTCTTCTGTGTATTCTTGCCACTTCTTCTTAATCTCTACTGCTTCTGTTAGGTCCTTACTGTTTCTGTCCTTTATTGTGCCCATCCTTGCATGAAATATTCCCTTGATATTTCTAATTTTCTTAAAGAGATTTCTAGTCTTTCCCATTCTACCCTACTCTTCTCATTTCTCTGGAGACACTGACCTTTCAGTTCTTTGAAACTGACACATTTATTTTTGGCTTAGAGTATGATGAATTTATTCCCACTGCAGGCCCTTTGCATGTGATACCCTATGCCTGAAATATATTTCTTCATCAACATTTTCTCCTGACTTGTCTCTTCTCACTTTTTAGATTTTAGCCATGAGAAGATACAGGTTTTGTAGGACTCTAAAGTTTATACAACTTGGGGGGCTTTCTTTAAATGAAAGATATGAAATTATAAATATACAATTAAGAGCAAGGCCTTCATATACAATTAATAACAACTTCAAGGCCTAGGAAGGGATCTTGAAGTTTATGCTTCATTGGCTTCACAGTAGATCTGCCTTTGGTTTCATTTATATGTCACCTCCTCTGAGAAGCCTTCTCTAGTTACTGTATTGTAGGCAGCCCCCACCCAATAATCATCATGTCACGCTTTTTATTTCTTTTGTTGAATATATCACAAGTTGAAATTACCTTGTTCTTTTATCTTTCTACTTATTTTTGTCTGTTTTCCACGTCTAGAGTATAGCTCCTCAAGAGCAAGAATCTTGCCTGTTTTATTCCCACAGTGTCCCAGCACAGTGCTGGGCACCCAGTTGGGTGTCAGGTGAATGAATGGACATGGTCTTGGTCCTCTGGGAGCTATGGCCCAGTGCTGGAAGGATGCACACAGGCCATTTCAATGAGTTTTGGGAGCCCAGGGGATGGGCATTAACCAGGCCTGGGGGGAAGGAAAGGGTATGAAAGGGTCAGGGAGGTCTAGGAAAAACTCTCTGGAGGAACAGAGGCCTTAAGGGATGGCCAGTAGTCAACCAGACAGAGAGAGGGAGGGAAGCAGGAATGAAGGTGTGGATGGTTGAGTCCCAGTCCCCGAGGAGACCTGACCAGTTACATTTTGGTGATTTCAAGGGTTCTGTTGATGTGAAGGGACTTCTGCACACCTTATTTGGGAGGAGGGCCAAAGGAGTGGGCATCACCTGGGGACCTGGAACTAGATGGAAAGCAGCCGAAGTAGCAAGAGTCTGGGTGGTGGGAACTGGAGGCACCAAGGACAAGGCTCCGAGCAAAGGCAGGGTGTCCGCCTGAGACTCCACGCTGATTCTGGCCCTGTGTCTGGAAGAAAGGGGCATACTTCTGCTCGGCCTCCTGTGGGGCCGTGTGGACTGGGAAGGATCTGGGGTCGGACAGACCCAAGTACACATTGTCACAGATTGGGTTCCTGGGAAGGTGCTCCTCACATGAGATTAGCCCACAGGTGTGTTTTTCCTGGAATATTTTTAAGCAAAACTGAGATATTGTATAATCCTACCTGTAAATTCTTTTTGTTGTTCAGTTGCTAAGTTGTGTCAGACTCTTTGCGACCCCATGGACGGCAGCACCCCAGGTTTCCCTGTCCTTCACTGTCTCCTGGAGTTTGTTCAAACTCATGCCCATTGAGTCAGTGATGCCAGCCAACCATCTCATCTTCTGTCACCCCCTATTCCTCCTGTCCTCAATCCTCCCCAGCGTTAGTGTCTTTTCCAATGAGTTGGTTCTTCACATAAATACTTTAGTTTGTATATATAATAGATCAGGAATTAAAATCTAAAACTAGAGACATCCCTGGTGGTCCAGAAGTTAGGACTATGAACTTCCACTGTAGTGGGTGTGGGTTCAATCCATGGTTGGTGACCTAAGATCCCAAATGCTGGGCAGTGTGGCAAAAAAAAAAAAAAAAAAAAAAAAATCTAAAAATATATAACCAATATATAAAAATTACAACCTCACAAAATTAACCTCAGTTTCTTTTCTTTTTTTGACTGTGCTGTGCAATTTGAGGGAGCTTAGTTCCCTGACCAGTGCGGGATCCTAACCCCTGGACTGTTAGGGAATTTTCAGCATCAGTTTCTTAATTCCATCTAATACTTTGTATTGGAGTTCTCCTAGTTGTCTAGCAAATATTTTTTCATAGTTTATTTAAATCAGGATACACACAAGGCCCACACACAGCATTTATTTGCTCAGCTCAGATTCTTGAACGAGAACTTGATATTCCACTTCCTTGCCTCTCATTCACTCCTCCACTCGTGCTTAGGAAACTGCTCTCCCTCTGATCACGCAGGATGGATTTCTGCGTGGCCCTGTGCAATGCCTGCTTTTTTGTCTGCACTGTACTGGGTCTTGCTGTGGCTTTTCACACCATTGGCCACTTTTCCTACACTCTCGAAACTTTCTTCGCGTGAGGACTCCAGGGTGGTGCTCCCCTGGTCCTTCTCCTATCTCTTGACCATCCTGTCCCTACTTCCTCCCTCGGTTTTCCCTCCTCTGACTTCTTTTTTAACGTTGGGCTCTTCAGGATCCTCCTGGGTGTTTCTTAGGCACTCTCTTGTGACATGTCCCCCGTGGAATTCCTCCTCCCTATCTACCCCCACACTCTTCCTCTTCAGGGTCATCTCTGTGAAGACAGACACTACCCAGTTCTAATCATCTGGGTCAGAAACCTGACCATTCGTGTCTCTGCCCTTTCTCTCAACCACTGTCCCTTGCATCACTAAGTTCTGTCCGTTCTAACTCCAAATCACTCTCACAGCCATCCATTTCCCTATGCTCTGCCACGGTCCAAGCCTCCTCCAGCTCTCCAGACAATTGCAGTGATCTGTTTCGCCATCTCTCTGCCTCTGACCTGAGGCCCCTCCAGTTTGTTCTGTACACAATAGTCAAATGGATATGAGAGTTGGACCATGAAGAATACTGAGCACCGAAGAACTGATGTTTTCAAGCTGTGGTGCTGGAGAAGATTCTTGAGAGGCTCTCTTGGACTGTCAGGAGATCAAATCAGTCAATCCTAAAGCAAACAAAACTCGAATATTCATTAGAAGAACTGATGCTGAAGCTGAAGCTCTAGTACTTTGACCATCTGATATGAAGAGCCAACTCATTGGAAAAGACCCCGATTCTAGGCAAGATTGAGGGCAGGAGGAGAAGGGGGCAACAGAAGATAAGAGGGTTGGATAACATCCCTGATTCAATGGATGTGAGTTTGATCAAACCACAGGAGTTAGTGAAGGACAGGGGAGCCTGGTGTGCTGCAGTCCATGGGGTTGCGAAGAGTCAGACAAGACTTAATGACTGAACAAGACAATACTCAGTCATCTTCCATAAACACAAAACGCCACGTATGTCGATGACTCTCCATTTTCTACAGAATCAAATACAAACTCCTTTAGCCTAAAATTCAAGACCTTACTTCAGTAGACTGATGATGCTTACCTTGCAGGTCCTGTCTCTCCTCACCACCACCCCATCTCCTTAGTGAAAAGTGAAAGTGCAAGTCGCTCAGTCGTGTCCGACTCTTTGCGACCCCATGGACTATACAGGCCATGGAATTCTCCAGGCCAGAATACTGGAGTGGGTAGCCTTTCCCTTCTCCAGTTTTAGCCAAACCAATCTTCTCAAGTTCCCTGAGAAGAAGGCACATTCTCTGCTTTCTTCCAGGTCTCTTCCTCTCTCCCAGCTGCATCAGGCTAACTCCTTCTCTCCCTTCAGCCTAAGCAGGGGCTGTTCTGGACCCTCGAGTCTGAGCCATGGGCACCACTCAGAATGACCCTGACATCTAGAACCTCCACCAAAACACTTGTTCAGTCGCTAAGTTGTGTCCGACTCCTTGTGACCCCATGGACGGCAGAGCTCCAGGCTTCCCTGTCTTTCAGTTATCACTTATCTATTTCTGCATTTCTCTCTTGAAAATGTCCTGTTAGTCCCTGAAGGACAGAGACAAGGTCTGTTTTCAGAGGCCTCGGGACTCTGCCCAGCTGTGAGCTTGTCCAGTGAAGGTATGAGTGAGTGACCGAATGGGTAAGCTGCACTGTGAGGTGGTATGCCCCATTCACATGGTGAGAGTATTTTTAAAATAATCGGTTAATGTCCCCCAAACCCCATCCTCCCAAATCCATGATGAACAAAATACCAAAATTTTCAATGAAGTCTGAGTAATAATGCCAGGCAGGACCATACTAGAGTCTGAGGCAAAAGGAAGAGTCAGTAATACTGATTTGGATTTTTTTAAATTGCATTAAAATGTTATATATCTGGATTACTAAGGTTTTTGGTGCTCCCTTAAATTTTGTGCCCAGGTGAACATCTCACAAACTTTACTCTAATTCTGATCTGGGAGGGAAGACTTCCTCAACAGGCCTGGACAGGCATGATTCAGGGGTCAGGGCCCAGGAGAGTGTCCTGGGTGGAGTCCTTTGCCTGGAGAAAGATTGTTCTGGAGTTTTCCCTACCCTGCTGGACTGGAGCCTAAACCCAAGAAGAGGAAGGGACTTGGCTGGGGAGAGGGCTTGGGTGGGGGGGTGGTGGTTAGGGATGTGGCTTCCTTAAAGACCCACAGTGAGCACCACACACCGCCCAGTCCAGCTGTGGGCTGCCTCCCTGCCTCTCAGACCCCAGGAAAAGGGTCCCCTAAGGCATGAGGGTTTTGTCCAGCAGGAAAAAGAAACAAGGGCAGTCCCAGATGAAGAAGCATCTCAGGCTCACCAGAAATGAGGGGAAGGAGGAGGAGCTGACATGATGGAGCATCGATTCTCAAATTTTCTAGTTTCAGGATCTCTTTATATTCTTCAAAATTATTGAGGGCTCCAGGGAACTTTTGTTTACATGGGTTATATCTCCCAATGTTTATTCTATTCAAAAGCAAAAATGACATTCTAAAACATTTTGTTTTAAAATATGAAACCAATAATAAACTCAGTTCATGTTAACATAAATCATGGTTTGAGTAGAAAGTAACTAAAGTTTTCAAAACATAAACAATTTAGGGAGAAGAGTAGCATTAATTCACAGTTTTCTTTTCCAATCTTTAATGTTGGGTTCAGTGGAAGACAGCTGGGTTCTCACGGCCACTTCCTCATTCAATCTATTGTGACAACACTGTTTGGGTTGCAGCATATTGAAGAAAATCTGCCCCCCCACAGCTGTCATTTTGTAAAGGGAGAAATATTTTAATGGATTTTTTTCAGACTAATTGATGATATTCTGTCTTAAAACATTTTTAGTTATTTGTTGACTTTTAACCACACTGGTCTGTGTTGCTGTGAGCGGGCTTTCTCTAGTTGCAGCGCGTGAGCGTCTCCGTGCACGGCTTCTCTCTAGTTGCAGAGCACTGGCTCTCGGCGCTGCTCTGAAGTTGCGGCACACGGGTTTAGTTGCTCCGCAGATCTTCCCAAACCGGGAGCCAAACCTGTGTCTCCTGCATTGGCAGGTGCATTCTTAACCAGTGGACCACCAGGGAAGTCCCTTGTCATCTGTTAGCACTGCAATATGTTGGTCTATTTTGCCCTTTGAATCTTTTACCTCTGTGTAACTTGGAAACATCATGTTTTCCACTTTTGAAAACACTGGTTCACTGAGATATACAGGTCTTCCAAGTATTGACCTTTCATTATGAGGTATTTGAAGGACAGGGAAGCCTGGAGCATTGTGGTCTATGGGGTTGCCAAGACTCAGATTCAACTCAGCAATGAAACAAGAACAACAATTATAAGGCATAAACATTGCATTTATTAATGTAACTACGAAGCTCATCAGAACATTATTTAGCTGTTGGAAAGCTGTCAACCTCATGCTGGCAGGTACAATTTTTCAAAACTTCTAGTTTTTTCTTGTTAAGGTCAAGTTTTAGCATTGGCAACAAGAATGCGTCATTTGTTTTCCTTGATGAGACGGCTTCACTTTATTTATATTTGAGAAAAAGTCTGCCAAATACCCAAGTCTCTGAAAACACCGTAGTTTGCCAGTCATTTTTTCAAGTGATAACGGTAATGTGAAAAACAGCTCAGCTCACAACTCGAACAATGGCGCAATGGTCTTTTTCTGAAGACAACCTCTGTATTCCAGTTTGCAGCAGCGATGTTTCCTACGTATTTCCCATTCTGATACACAGATTATTAAAAAGATGTGTAGGGACTTCCCTGGTGGTCCTGTGGCTAAGACTCAGTGCTCCCAGTGCTGGGGTCCAGATTCGATTGTTGGTTGGGGAACTGGATCCCACATGCTGCAACTAAAAATCCCACATGCCTCAAATAAAGATTCCTAAATGATGGAACTAAAGATCAAAGATCTAAGATTCAGGGCAGCCAAAAAAGAAAAATATTAAAAAATAAAAATTTTAAGAAATGAAAAAATTAAAATAAAAGAAGCGTACTTAAGATTTAATAAAATAATTTCCTTTCTTTATCAAGGACATTTAAAAGTGAAATTGGCTTTTTTTTTTTTAACATGGAATGCATGGCTGTGAAGAATACGGCACCTGTGACAGTTTGGTGTCTCTGCCTTGATTGGTGCTAAGGAATCAGCAGTTTTATTCACCCTTTTGTAACATTAGCACAAATGTCAACACAGTGAAAAGGGCAAATAATGTCTTGGTATTATTATGATGATTGTTTTGACCTCATGGATCCCCCAAAAGCTCTCTCTCGTCCCTCATTTACATGGACCACTCTTTGTGAGTTATTATCCTGTCCCTTTGAAATAAAATGGCAGGATAGGTCACCTTTAGGAGTGGGAAAGTTCTTAGCTGAGTAGAAGCTAGCAATTTGCCGATGAGGAAGCAACTTATGTATGTGTGAAACTGATTCAGTTCACTGCACACCTGGAACTAACACAGCACTGTGAATCAACTCTGCTCTGGTAGAAATTTAAAGAATTATGTGATTCAAGTCAACTGTGTAATTCACAATTTCACTGGAGGGTGAGTTTTTTGTTTTTAAAGGAATCGCAATTATGTATTTCAATAATGGAACAATAATGGAACCTACATTTATTCAGCTAACATAGACAAACCACCACCATACTAAATGGAGCAAAGAACAAAAATTTTCTCAATCAACAAAATTCCAGTTACAACCATTGATTTCTTTAAATTCACCTGGAAGTATCCCTAGACTTCAAGTGTTTCCAATGCTCTGGGGCTCCTTAAAGGGTGGGTGTAATTAACAAGGCTAACCCATTCCTTTAAACCTTTTTCTTTTTGTTTTAAATTTAGTTATTTTTTATTTTTGGCCGTGCGTTTCTGCGCAGGTTTTTCTCTAGTTGCAGAGAGCAGAGGATACTCTCTAGTTGAGGTGTGCGGGCTTCTCATTGCTCTGGCTTCTTTGATTGCGGAGCACAGGCTCTAGATCACAGGCTCAATAATTGTGGTGCATGGATTTAGTTTCTCCACGGCAAATGGGATCTTCCCAGACCAGGGATCTCCTGCATTGGCAGGTAGATTCTTTACCACTGAGCCACGGGAAGCCCCTTCTTTATTTATTGGTTCATGGTGCTGGGAATAGAGTAGAATAGACTAAGTCCTTGATCTTATTTTGCTCACAGTTAAGTGGGAGAGGGTGAAGCAATCATACAAACAAGAATATGATGACAATTGAGCTAAGATTTAAGCAGTACAGGGAGTTTTGAGATGGGACTTGACCTGACCTGGAACTCACTGAGAAACTCCATGAAGGAGTGAAATGAAGCGAAGGTCTGAAGCAAGAGTTGGAGCTGGCCAGGTGGAAGTATATGTGGATCCAGAAGAGTGTTCCAGGCAGGGGCATGGGTGTGCATGTAGCCCACTCAGGTAGGAGAGTCCTGGGTGGGCTTGAAGACCCACCTGGGAAGTCCATTTTGGCTGGAGCCTGGTGAGAAGGTGGCACGAGATGAAGGTGGAACTGCAGCCGGACGTCAGGTCATCAAATGGCTGTTTTTTTCATTTCCTAAAACTCTTTCCTGCCCTAGTCCTAGACCTACACAGATCCCTCTGTCTGGAGCACCCTTCCTCGGCTCCTTTTTCAGGCCTCAAGAGAAGTGTCACTTTCTTTCAAAGTAGATCTCTTTTTTCCTTCATATCAACACCCCATTTTCTTTGTATAGCAACTAAGTTTTTTACATTGCCTTTGTCTGTCTCCCCTATGAGGCTGTAAGTTCCCTGAGGGCATGGTCCTGTCTGTCCTGTTCATCCTGACTCTCCTGTGTTTAGCAGTGAGCCTGACATGCAGTTGGAGCTCAGAAATATTTGTTGGATAAATGTATGAATGAACCAGATTTGAGATTCTGGCTCCATTGTGTAATGCTGTGTGACCTTGGACAAGTCACATGACCACACTATACTCTGTAAAATGGGGATTTTACTTCCTACCTCAAAGGGATTTTGTGAGACTCAAAGGAAGTAGTGTCTATAAAAGCACTGAGCAGAATACCTGGCTTTAAAAGAGGTACTCCTAAGTGTTTTGGGTTTTTTTGGGGGGCAGCATGCAGGATCCTACATTTTGGGGGGGAGAGCACGCAGGATCCTACTTCCCTGACCAGAGATTGAATCTGTGCCCCTTGCATTTGGGAGCATGGAGTCCCAGCCCCTGGATTGCCAGGGAAGTCCGCTCCTAAGTGTTGTCTTCCTCGCTTCTCTCTGTCAGCTCCCTACTTTTTTCTCTAGACTGTGATATATGTACAATGAGCTTCAGGCCTTGCTTAATCCCAGCAGAGTCTCTTGCCATGCCATCCCCTCAGCTGCAACACAAACATCAGAGGTGCTTCCAGGCTTATGTGATGGCACCACAGTAGGAGGAACAAGAGTAGAGGGGAGGAAACACTGGTTTTGATGGAGAGTGGATGGGAGTGATGAACTGTTGAAAATGGACCAGACTTTGATTAGTGTGATTATGGCTAGCTTTAATCTTCTTTAATATATAGTTGGATTTTGAACAACTCAGGAGCTAAGGGAGGCAGCCCTCCATGCAATTGAAAATCTGCTTATAATTTTAGTCAGCCCTCCCTTTATGGGATTCCATATCTGTGGATTCAACCAGTCATGGATTGTGTGGTATTGTAGTATGTATTTAATTTTTTATTTCTCTGACTCATTTCAAAGCTAGGGATGCTATAGGATGCATTGAATCAGCCCTGAAAGCTTTCTGAATGATGTAAAGTGCCATTATACAACTGTAATGTTGATTTATTATAACCCCATTGGTCTAGTGTTGCTTAAGTGTCTATTGCAAAAGTAAGTTTAGCTTAACTCTATGGCAAAGCTCATTAAAATAGCATAAAACTTTCTTAGGATAAAATTCTCAATGTATCCCAAGAATTGAAAGAAAAAATCTATGCTATCTTAATAGTTTTAGATGTGTATAAGAGACAGATCTAATAGTAAAGAAAGGACTTCGGCAAACTCATTATCCCAAATGATTTCCTCTTATGGCGTTGGTATTCTCCTCCCAGTAGCACGTGAAAAGGAGAGGATAAGTATTTTAGTTTTTAAAATATACATTTATTTATTTAAATTGAAGGTTAATTACTTTACAATGTGGTATTGGTTTTGCCATACATCAGCATGAATCTGCCACAGGTTTACACATGTTCCCCATCCTGAACCACCCCCACCGCGTACCATCCCTCTGCGTTGTCCCAATGCACCAGCCCCAAGCATCCAGTATTACGCATCGAACCTGAAAATCCATGTATAAGTGGACTCACACACTTCAAACCTGTGTTGTCCAAGGATCAACCATACTTAAAAAGTACTTTTTGTTTTTAAATGATTTTAGGCCTTTAAAAAGATTGCAAAATAGTACAAAGAGCTCATGTATGGACTTCACCCAACATTCTCAATTCATAAACTACAGTACAGTGATCAAAACCAGGACATGAACATGGATACCGAGATATCTAAATTATAGACCTTATTTGAACTTCACCAGTTTTTCCTCTAATGACTTTTTCCCCCAGATACTGACCCGGGATCCCATGTCTCACTTAGTTGTCCTATGTCTTCTTAGTCTCCTCTGATCTGTGATAACTCCTCAGTCTTTCCTTCTCTTTCATGACCTTATTTTTTATTCGGCTACACTGAGTCTTAGCTGTGGCATGTGGGATCTAGTTCCCTGACCAAGGTTGAAACCCAAGCCCCCTACAATGGAAGTGCAGCGTCTTAGCCACAGAACCACCAGGGAAGTCCCAACCTTGACACTTTTGATCATTTATTTTGTGGAATGTCACACAATTTAAGTTTATCTGATGTTTTCTCAAGACTAAATTGAAATTCTGCATTTTCTGACAAAAATACCACTGAAGTGATGTGTGTTTTTCAGCACATCATACCAGGTGTACTTGATATTGCTATGTTTTGCTAACAATGATACTACTCTTGGTTAAAGCAATGTCTTTTGGATTTCTCCACTATACTTTTATTTTAAAATTATATTTAAAAATTTAAAATTACTAAAGTGAAACATGCTCCTAAAAAGTTCAAACAAACAAAAAATTTAAAGTCAATATCCTTCCCACCACCTCTACCTCACCTTCCTAGTTTGCCACTGATTTTATTGAATCTCAGAGGCCATTCATTTTAAAAACACACCATTATTTTATGTAGGAAGAATAAATACTGTCAGTTAATTGGAAAATGCCATCAATTTTAGAGTTTTTAAAATGTGCAAAACAGGAGTCTTGAAATAGAGTAAATAAGATGGTACCATGTTGGCCCTTCGTTGAACAGAATCCCTATGTGGTCTTTCAGGAACAGGCAGGATCCTATGACCAGCCACCACTTCCAGCCCATAGAGATGGAGCCAAATAATTCCTTTCGTGTGGACTCCGAGTTCCGGTACACCCTCTTCCCAATTTTTTACAGCATCGTCTTTGTGCTGGGGGTCATTGCCAACAGTTACGTGCTGTGGGTCTTTGCCCGCTTGTACCCTTCCAAGAAATTCAACGAGATAAAGATCTTCATGGTGAACCTCACCATGGCTGACCTGCTCTTCCTGGTCACCCTGCCCCTGTGGATCGTCTACTACTACAACCAGGGCGACTGGATTCTCCCCAGCTCCCTGTGCAACCTGGCTGGCTGCTTCTTCTTCATTAACACCTACTGCTCCGTGGCCTTCCTGGCTGTCATCACTTACAACCGCTTCCAGGCAGTGACAAGGCCCATCAAGACTGCTCAGGCAACCACCCGCAAGCGTGGCTTCCTTCTGTCCCTGGTTATCTGGGTGTCCATTGTGGGCGCAGCATCTTACTTCTTCGTCCTGGACTCGACCAACACGGAGCCCAGAAAGACCGGCTTGGGCAACATCACACGCTGCTTTGAACATTACGAGAAGGGCAGCATCCCAGTCCTCACCATCCACGTCTTCCTGGTGTTCAGCTTCTTCCTCATCTTCCTCATCATCCTCTTTTGCAACCTGGTCATCATCCGCACGCTGCTCACGCAGCAGGTGCAGATACAGCACAACGCCGAGGTCAAGCGCCGGGCACTCTGGATGGTCTGCACGGTCCTGGCTGTGTTCATCATCTGTTTTGTGCCCCACCACCTCGTGCAGCTGCCCTGGACCCTGGCCGAGCTGGGTTTCCAGGACACCGACTTCCACCAGGCGATTAACGATGCGCATCAGGTCACTCTCTGCCTCCTTAGTACCAACTGCGTCTTGGACCCCATTATCTACTGTTTCCTCACCAAGAAGTTCCGCAAGCACCTCACCGAAAAGTTGTACAGTATGCGCGAGAGCCGGAAGTGCTCCCGCGCCACCTCGGAGACGGGCACGGAGGTGGTCATGCAGCTCAAAGACGCCCCTGTCAAATCCCTCAAATATTAGTCTAACTGTTAGAGCCAGGCCCGGAGGCTTCTTCTCCATGGACATCATCGACTGACCTGAGGGGTAGGGGAGGGAAGGCGTGTCTGCCGTGGTCCTGGCACCTCCTCCCTGGGCACTGGTGGCCAGTTAGGTATGGAGGCTACCTCACCAAGGTGGGGGTGCTGGCAGAACCAGACTGCTGGGAAATTCAGAACTTGAATGAGCCCCTTCAGCCGCCTTTGGACACATGCCATATAACCTTGGCTGGCAGAGTCATCCCAGTCTGATGGCTCTGGAAGGGATGTCAGGACCAGGGTGCAGTCCTTGGGAGCAGACCCTGAGTCACCCAGTTCACCCTACCAAGGCGGCAGTCCCAAAGGAGTCAGGCCCTCAGTTTTGGCCCACCACTCCCGTTATCACTGAAAAGGCAGAGAGGGGGTTTGGGGAAAGCGATGTTCCCCTGGCTATGGCACTGTCCTCGGGATCGACTTCTGAGCCGGGAAGATCCCACCCAGTCTCCACTCACAGGCATGAGATCTTTGCGACACTTCCTAGGGGAGTGTCCCAGGTGGAAGGGGAGCCACTTCCACCTGCTTGGTGGAACATTTTCCTAATTCATGTATAAACCACTACTGAGTGGTGACTAGCGAAGAGACAACATGCATGGACCAAAAACTAGGGCAGGGAGCCTTTCTCCTGGATCAGATGCGTCTCTTCCACTGGCCTGGGGCGGGTCTGGGGCAGCAGGAGAAACTCAACCGCCACTTCCACTGTCTGTCTCCACAAGGATCTCTGAGAAAGTAACTCCTGTGAGGCAGCCACCCACTGTGGGCGGGCCAAGCCCATCAAAGCCAAACTGGGGCCCTCCAGGCCACTGTGATGCCCGGAGGCTTCCATGGGAAAGGACACTCAGGCTGAGAAGTGCCTGTGGGTGGCTGAGGCCTCTAGGGTGGAAGGAGCCTGTCATCTCCCCTCCCTGCCTCACTTTCTGGGAGGCCCCTCTGATTTAGCTCCCAGGAGGTGAGGGGAGCAACTGTAATCCCTAAAGCAGGCAGGCACTTTGAACTCTGGGTGCAGAAGAGAGGGGGAAACGTCTCTTGAGGAGCTTTGGAGGTCTGATCCTCCTCTTGCACCCTGAGCACCTGCAATGTGAACCCGGCAGCCTCAGACTCAGGGGCTTGGAGGAGCCTGCCCTGATTTCCAGAAGCCATCCTCCCTGCCAGCCAGTGTCCTTGCCAGGCTGGGATCCTGGTTTCCGGCACACTGAGTTGATTTTGATAAATGCCTCTCAATGGGCCAGTGACCTGCTTGGCCCAGTCGCCATGGGCTGGACTTAGCAGAGGCGACCATGTGAACAGGGCAGTGGATTTGAACTTCGCTGTCACACAGACCCAGGTTCAAGCTGTGGCTGTGACAATTCCTGCCAAAGGACTGTGAGCTGGATTTCCTACCTCAGAGTTGTTAGGAGGACCCGACACCTCTTGGTCAGGGTGACCACTCCTCCCAGAGTCTCTCTGTTTTTGAGACTTTTTCCCCCTAAATCTTCCAATAGGGGATGAGAGGTGAGTGTCTGGCTCTTGTGGGGCCAGACAGGTTCTTGCTTGGGAATAAGCAGCAAAATTCAGGGATGCTCTTTCAGGTTCTGCAGGCCACTCACCTGAATGCATATAAACTCTGGAGCTGTGAGTGTGTGTGTGTATCTACATGTGTGAGGTGTGTGTGCCGCCAGCACAGCAGGGTGGGGAAGGTATCTGCATGAACATAATAGAGATAATAGCTTTGCTCAGAGTGAGAGATGTGCAGAGTCAAGCAGAGACCAGAGGGGACCCCAGGGGGGCCTCTACGTCCAGCCCTCTTTCCCAGCCCTTCTCAACGCTCCAATCTGCGCTTCTTCCTTTGGGTCCTTGTGAGATTCCCTTGTTAGGATACAGTCTCCTATTTTGCTCATGTTCATTTGAATGAGTGATAATATTGATTACTTTGCAACCAAAAGAGCTCTGAAAGAGATAAATACTTGTATGCTAAAGCAGTATTTCTTGAATTTCATCCGTTTGTGTACCCATATTATGAATTTTGCAAGATCCATGTATCATCTGTATGTTTTTCTCAATAAATATTTTTCTATAGACTGAGTCACTTTTTAAAACTTGAGCCTATTTAAAAGGTTGCTTTAGAACTAAACTGTAAATGAAGGTGAATGCCACCTGGCATACATAGAGGGTAAACATAAACATAAAATGTCAGTATTAAAGTCAAAATGTTCTCGGCACCCTATCTATAGTCACCTCACGCGCCCCACGACTTGCACAGTGCGCTTTAGGAGATGCAGCTGTGACGTACATAAAGCACACGGGGGTGTGCATTTGCTGAGTGCTCAATAAAGAGACAAATGTTTTTGAGGTGAAAGCTTGTGATTGCCCCTTGCTTCTCATAGAAAGTTGCCCCAACACAGAAGCCAGGACCTCACTCCCACCAAGGCTCAGGCGAGCGGTGGAGTATTTCAGGTTGTAGCTCATGCTATGACCCTGTTGATCATTATCTCATACTCTGAACACAACCACCTTCCCCCACTGACCTCCCATGACCTCTACGTGGCTGTGACCTTCTCAGATGCTTTCTCTCTTTTTGACCTAGCCCAGAACACCTCCTCCAGGTAGCCTTCCTGAATTCCTCCAGATGAGTTAATTGACCTAGCAGCACTTTAGGTCTAAGAGGGTGCAATTTTTTTTATACCTTAATAACTATTGAGGTTTATCCATTTTAATGTATTTTTTCCTACCCTGGGGGCAGTAACTGAATCTCCTTTATAAAAAATAGATTGAATAGAGTTGAATCTTAATCATTAGTGTACCCACATTTCTCACTTGAGGTCTAGAATGAGCTCTGTCTAAAAAGCATCCTGCTTCCCCAGGGTGTAACATGAACACACACTGAAATATACATGCACTTTCTGTGAGAGAGTTTAAGAAGACTCCATAGGGACACCTAAGAAAGGAATTTAATGTATATTTTCCCAAAGTTCTATTAATATATCTATACTTTTTTTAAAAATGTCAAGGATTTTCAGAGAATCAGAATTTTTGGAGATGGAAGGGTCCAATTCCTTCATCTTACAGAGAGGAACATGGGGCTCAGAGGAGCTACATGGCTGTAGAAATTACCTAGTGTGGAATGCATTTCTTGAAATGGTAACAGGGTTATGGAAAAAGCTGAGTTCTAATTCTTTCAATGAAATATCACCAATCAGGATTTTCAAGCTATGTTGCACATCAAGAAGTCCTCACCCTGCATTTCCCCCTGATCTCAGTCTTGACCCCAGGGAATTACCAGTGATCTCAGAGAACACTGGCTTAGGGAAGACCTGGCCCCTTACCTCATCCGGATGAGTCACAGCCGCTAGAGTAGTAAGGGCAGGCCACAGCTGACTACAACCGGGCACAGCTGTGCCTGTTCTTCTCATCTCCGTTATATCTGTGCTTAAGACCGAGGCCACAAGCAGATACAATAAAACCCTCTTGTAAAACACTTGTTTTTTGAAAACTTGGTATTTCTGTAATACAAATCATGATTCCCCTGATATATATTTCAGTTCAGTTCAGTCGCTCAGTCGTATATGACTCTTTGCCACCTTGTGAACTGCAGCATTCCAGGCTTCCCTGTCCATCACCAACTTCCAAAGCTTACTCAACTCATGTCCACTGAGTCAGTGATGCCATCCAACCATCTCATCCTCTGTCATCCCCTTCTCCTCCTGCCTTCAGTCTTTCCCAGCATCAGGTCTTTTCAGATGAGTCAGTCCTTCACATCAGGTGGCCCAAGTATTGGAGTTTCAGCTTCAGCATCAGTCCTTCCAATGAATATTCAGGACTGATCTCCTTTAGGATGGACTGGTTGGATCTCCTTGCTGTCCAAGGGACTCTCAAGAGTCTTCTCCAACACCACAGTTTAAAAGCATCAGTTCTTCGGTGCTCAGCTTTCTTCAGAGTCCAACTCTCATATCCATATATGACTACTGGAAAAACCATAGCTTTGACTAGATGGACTTTTGTTGGCAAAGTAATGTCTCTGCTTTTTAATATGCTGTCTAGGTTGATCAAAGGCAATGCCAAAGATGCTCAAACTACTGCACAATTGCACTTATCTCACACACTAGTAAAGTAATGCTCAAAATTCTCCAAGCCAGGCTTCAGCAATACGTGAACCGTGAACTTCCTGATGTTCAAACTGGTTTTAGAAAAGGCAGAGGAACCAGAGATCAAATTGCCAACATCTGCTGGATCATGGAAAAAGCAAGAGAGTTCCAGAAAAATATCTGTTTCTGCTTTATTGACTATGCCAAAGCCTTTGACTGTGTGGATCACAATAAACTATGGAAAATTCTGAAAAAGATGGGAATACCAGACCACCTGAAATGTCAACCCACTCCAGTACTCTTGCCTGGAAAATCCCATGAACTGGGAAGCCTGGTAGGCTACAGTCCATGGGGTCGCAAAGAGTAGGACATGACTGAGCGACTTTCCCTTTCCCTGACCTTCTTCTTAAGAAATCTGTATGCAGGTCAGGAAGCAAAAGCTAGAAATGGACATGGAACAACAGACTGGTTCCAAATAGGAAAAGGAGTACGTCAAGGCTGTATGTTGTCACCCTGCTTGTTTAACTTCTATGCAGAGTACATCATGAGAAACGCTGGGCTGGAAGAAGCACAAGCTGGAATCAAGATTGCTGGGAGAAATATCAATAACCTCAGATATGCAGATGACACCACCCTTATGGCAGAAAGTAAAGAGGAACTCAAAAGCCTTATGGAAAATTCTGAAAGAGACGGCAATACCAGACCACCTAACCTGCCTTTTGAGAAACCTGTATGCAGGTCAGGAAGCAACAGTTAGAACTGGACATGGAACAACAGACTGGTTCCAGATAGGAAAAGGAGTACGCCAAGGCTGTATATTGTCACCCTGCTTATTTAATTTCTATGCAGAGTACATCATGAGAAATGCTGGACTGGAAGAAACACAAGTTGGAATCAAGATTGCTGGGAGAAATATCAATAACCTCAGATATGCAGATGACACCACCCTTATGGCAGAAAGTAAAGAGGAACTCAAAAGCCTCTTGATGAAAGTGAAAGAGGAGAGCGAAAAAGTTAGCTTAAAGCTCAACATTCAGAAAACGAAGATCATGGCATCAGGTCCCATAACTTCATGGGAAATAGATGGGAAACAGTGTCAGACTTTATTTTTGGGGGCTCCAAATTCACTGCAGATGGTGACTGCAGCCATGAAATTAAAAGATGCTTATTCCTTGGATTAAAAAGTTATGACCAACCTAGATAGCATATTAAAAAGCAGAGACATTACTTTGCCGACTAAGGTCTGTCTAGTCAAGGCTATGGTTTTTCCTGTGGTCATATATGGATATGAGAGTTGGACTGTGAAGAAGGCTGAGCGCCAAAGAATTGAGCTTTTGAACTATGGTGGAGAAGACTTTTGAGAGTCCCTTGGACTCAAGGAGATCCAACCAGTCCATTCTGAAGGAGATCAACCCTGGGATTTCTTTGGAAGGAATGATGCTAAAGCTGAAACTCCAGTACTTTGGTCACCTCATGCAAAGAGTTGACTCATTGGAAAAGACTCTGATGCTGGGAGGGATTGGGGGCAGGAGGAGAAGGGGACGACTGAGGATGAAATGGCTGGATGGCATCACGGACCCAATGGATGTGAGTCTGAGTGAACTCTGAGAGATAGTGATGAACAGGGAGGCCTGGCATGCTGCGATTCAAGGGGTCACAAAGAGTCGGACACGACTGAGCAACTGAACTGAACTGAACTGAACTGTCCCAGTTTGTCTAACTCTCCTCTTCCCACCATGTCTACATGTCTGCTCTCCATGTCTGCATCTCTTTTCCTGCCCTGCCAATAGGTTCATCTGTACCATTTTTCTAGGTTCCACATATATGCATTAAAATATGGTATTTGTTTTTGTCCTTCTGATTTACTTCGCCACAGTCTTTAGGTTTATCCACGTTTCTACAAATGGCTGAGTTCTGTCACTTTTTACGGCGGAGGAATATTCAATTGCTTATCTGTACCACGTCTTTATACATTCACCTGTCAATGAACATTTTATTCTAAATGTGATGAGAAGCTGGTGTAAGTGAGGTATTGACTTGGTCAGATGTGCACTTTTGAAATTCTGCTTTGGCTATTGGGAGAGTAGATGAAGGAGGACAAAAATGGAAGCAGAGAGATCACTGGGGAAATCATTCTGGCAGTTCAGTTACATGTGATCCTGGCTTGGCCTAGAGACACAGTAGTAGAGTTAATGAGAAGCATCCAAAAGATATAGGTTTCATATATTATGAGTAGACCTAGCTGAAGGTTTGGATGTTGGTTGTTGGGGATATAGAAAGGAGAACAATCAAGGGTACATTTAGGATACATATTTAGATTTTTTAAATCTCAACTATTGAATTGTCAGAGTGCCCATAGTTATATCTATTGGGGAAGGAGGTATATGATGGTGGGAGTGGTTACTATTTAGACATTGTTTTAAAAAACCCACTTTTGGTAAAATTTGACACAGAAGACAAGATGTTTCAAAGACTCAAGATGAATAAATGTTACCCTGAATTTAAAATGAAAGAAAAGTTTATATTTTTAAAATGTCATGTTTTAAGGATTGCAGTAAAATCTTAGATTGTGTTATAATGTAGACCATTTCTGAACATAGAAGGAAAACAATGTTCACAAGAAGCCAGTATGGGTTCTCTAAGAGCCAATTGTATAAAATTACCTTAATTTTTTTTTTAATAGAGCTACCCTATTGTCAGTTATCATCTTTTATAAAATGTAGTTTCATAATATCTTGTAAAATTTTGAGAGATTAGAAAGGAAATTAGTTTGCTTGACAGAGTGGTAATATGAATTAGCAGTTGAAGAACCATATGTAAAAGATATAGATTAGTATATAGTTATCAACCTAAAGAGAGGTCTATAGTCAGGTGCCACTCATTGTATTTGTTGGCTTATCCTCTTTTATTATTTTCATTAAGAGCTTAGATGAAGTAAGAAAGAGAGGAAACTAATACTTTGATTGCCTTTTCTGGCAAAGAAATATTTGCCATGTTAACCCATTTTGTCTCATTTGCTGCTGTGAAGCAAATGACTCAGAAGTCAATGATAAGCTTGATGTTGGCTAAAACTTAAAGTGATGAAATTTAATAGTGTTAAAATAATTCTCCATTTAATTTCTAAATCTCTCTGAATTGGTAGTACATTATCAAGATAATCTGGTTGATTTTATATTTTGTATAAGCCAATGGTAGGACTTAACTGCTCAAACAAGAAGTATTGTCATCTTTAACAGCATTGATAGAAGGAATATAGTGTCCGTAAGCAATTAGATAATCACCTGGTAAAATGTATACTGGTCAGTTCATATATGTCACTCATGGGTGAAATGATTTGAAGGACATTGATAATTTAATGTCTAAAGCTAGTTAGGGGGATAAATAGTCTGGAAACAGAGTTCATATAAATAGGAGTTGCTTAGCTTGAAGAAAAAAAGCTTGAAGAGGATTCAAAACAACCTTCAAAAATATGGAAAATGATTAGCTTTTGAGTCATTCGGGGTCTGGCAAGAAACGTGGTGGACTTAAATGATTTGATTAGAATTTAATAAAGGTAGCCATTATAAGGATATAAATAGATTTTTGAAAAAACCAAGACCACAATAAGATACCACTTAACATGCAATAAGACAGCTACAATGTAAAATACATATATAGTAACAAGTGTTGGTGAGGATATGGAGAAACTAGAAGTCATATATATCTCTGATGGTGATGTTACGTGGATAGTTGCTTGAAGGAGTCTAGGCAATTCCTCAAAAGGTTGAGTTGCTGTATAATGCAGCAACTCCAATCTGAGGTTAATTCAAGAGAAATAAAAACATATCCACACAAAACTGTATACACCAAGTTGATGGCAGAGGTATTCACAATAGCCAAAAGTGGAGACAACAGACAACCCAAATATCTATCAAGCTAAAAAGCTTCTTGATGAAAGTGAAAGAGGAGAGCGAAAAAGTTGGCTTAAAGCTCAGCATTCAGAAAACGAAGATCACGGCATCCGGTCCCATCACTTCATGGCAAATAGATGGGGAAACAGTGGAAACAGTATCAGACTTTATTTTTTTGGGCTCTAAAATTACTGCAGATGGTGACTGCAGCCATGAAATTAAAAGATGCTTACTCCTTGGAAGAAAAGTTATGACCAACCTAGATAGCATATTCAAAAGCAGAGACATTACTTTGCCGACTAAGGTCTGTCTAGTCAAGGCTATGGTTTTTCCAGTGGTCATGTATGGATTTGAGAGTTGGAATGTGAAGAAAGCTGAGCACCGAAGAATTGATGCTTTTGAACTGTGGTGTTGCAGAAGACTCTTGAGAGTCCCTTGGACTGCAAGGAGATCCAGCCAGTCCATTCTGAAGGAGATCAACCCTGGGATTTCTTTGGAAGGACTGATGCTAAAGCTGAAACTTCAATACTTTGGCCACCTCATGAGAAGAGTTGACTCACTGGAAAAGACTCTGATGCTGGGAAGGATTGTGGGTAGGAGGAAAAGGGGATGACTGAGGATGAGATGGCTGGATGGCATTACAGACTCAATGGACATGAGTCTGAGTGAACTCCGAGAGATGGTGATGAACAGGGAGGTCTGGCGTGCTACGATTCATGGGGTCGCAAAGAGTCAGACACGACTGAGAAACTGAACTGAACTGAATGAATGGACAGGTAAAACGAGTTTTCTTCATATAATGGGATATTATTTGGCAACAAAAAAAAATGAAGTATTGATACATGCTTCAACAGGAGTGAACTTTGGAAAGATTATGCTCAGTGATTAGAAGCCAGTCACAAGAGAATGTATACTGTATGATTCTACTTATATGAAATGTCCAGATAGCCAAATCTATAAAACAGAAGGCAGATTTAGTGACTGCCTTAGGGCTGAAGGATTGGGAAGAAATAGGGGAGTCATGATTGCCAATGAGTGCAGAGCTTGTTTTTAGAGTGATGAAAATGTTCCACCATTGATTGTGGTGCTGGTTGAACAGCTTTACAAACATACTGAAGACCATTGACTTGTACACTTAAAATGGGTGGATCGTATGGTATATATAGTATATCTAATAAAGTTGTTAATAAAAAGAACTGACAATGGTTAATATTCTGGGGGTATTAATTGCAGGGTTGATACCATCTCTGGGCCTGAGGGGATCAGCACAGGGGAGCAGATTGGAGAGGCCCACCTGCCTAGATACATACCTGTAAGGAGAGAGCTGCAGAAAGACGTATCCTGACCTCACTCATCTTATTCTCTGTCTCCTGCTAGTGACTCTCATTTTCAAAACCCAACCAGAAGCTTGGGAGCAAAGAAGTTTCTTGATGTGATTTCGTTGAAATCAGTATCCCAGGGCACAGAGCTGGGTGCATCTTAGTGTGTAAAATATAAGAGATTCTGTGTAGCTGAAGAACTGAGACCAGGAAAGGAAGGTTAAAATTGGATGTGTTGCCTCAAAATTAAGTAAATTTTGATCTCTGGCTGTAGAGTTGGCCCAAATCCGAGATGATGATAGTGACATAGCAAAGAGGACTCCAATATTAAGAGAAGGGTTGAATTAATTACCTCTGAAGATTTCCTTGCAATTTCAAGTTTCTTTCTTTAACCAGTGGCATTTTGGCACTGATTGTATTATCATTTGGCAGCTGTGATCTTGGAAGTTTAAGGTTTGGGCATTGACTAATAGAACAAAGAGTAGGTGCCTTTTGATGAAGAGAAAGCAAAGCGATAGTGCAAAGCGATAGTGTAAATGTGTTCACTTGAGTTCACTTGAGTTCACTCTCACTGAACAAATAAATTGGCTGTAATGTGGTCAGAGACAGTCTGGGGAAAGAAGTGGCAGAAGAACAAGAAAGAAGCTTGTCCTCAACGAAGATTGCAGGATTTGGAGAAATAAACTTTGCCTACTTAATTTCACTGAGGATGTATATTATATATTAGCCCTGCTATTTGTTTTTAGTTTACAATGACAGTATAAAGATTGCCCTTTAATAGTCTTTCTAGGAAAATTAGAGTCGGCTTTAATGATGCATGAAAGATGTGTGTGTGTCTTCTTCCTGTGTGTTTCACCAGGACCCTTTCTGGATTTATAAGTGGAGTGATAGAGCCCCCAGGTAACCCACATCTGACTCTGCTCACCCAGAAGTATGCATTCTGAAATGTCTCCCTTTGCAGAGACGGGATCCACTAGGTATGATGAACAGGATATTAGAAGAGTGGAGGGCCACTAGAATGACCGTGTTAATAGAGGTGCCGTAGTTAGCAACCCTGTCATTTGCAGACTACTTACCTTGATGACTTTAGAGAAGGTATTTGATGAGTTTTGTGATTTTCTAAAGTTGATACTTGGGTCCATGTTTTATATCTACTACATTAAATATATAGCAGTATAATCATTTCCATGGTCCAGTGCTAAAATACCACAAGGAAGAGGCTCATTTACAAATGTGGACAGTATCTAATAAACCCCTGACATGCTCTGCCAGCTTAGATGGATGAAGGATTTGGAGGAACTACTCAAGACTGGAAGTGTATTTTTCTATTTTACTTTTGGACATCAACCTTATATCTGGTAAATACTTGATTAAAAGTTGTGTTTTTTTTTAAGAAAGTGCCTTATATCCCCTCAATATTTTGTGCAGTAAAACTTATTATTTACTAAAAGCAAATAGTTTTATGTTTTATTTACTTATTCTTTGGCTGCACCACATGGCATGTAGGATCTTCGTTCCCTGACTAGGGACTCAAACCCCAGCCACTGCATTGAAAGCGTGAAGTCTTCATCTCTGGTCCACCATGGAACTCCCTAAAATCCAATAGTTTTGATTACTTGTTTTTTACTTCTACAAATGCTATTTAATTTTTATTAACTTGCAACTCTGATTATTTTTAGTTCATTGTGATTGATGGCTTTTCACTGGTATGGGTCATTTGTTTTGGTATAGGACATTCGGTATAAGATAATTGTTCAGATCGGCATTTCCTAGTTATATATATTACAAATATACAGGAGTACAGCTTTCTCAATTTTTTCTGACTCCATATATTTATGTATGTTGCTTTAGTCTTTTCTGTGGCTTTTTCACATTGAAGGAGAAGACATTTTTCTATTTATAAATTTTTGTCAGGAGACATCTGGCTTTAGTGTAAGAAATATTTATGAATAACATAGGCTTGTCTTTAGAACTAAATGATTTAACACATACAAAATAATATACAGGGCCTGGTATATAATATAAAACTAGTGCACAAGGCCTAACACCTGGTAGGGCTTAGTTAAAAAGCTATGATGATGGTAGTGATGATACTGATTACAAAGTATCTTACTGTTATCAAAATCAACTTTACCTAAAGATTTGGTGGAGAAAGTCCGGTAGTTTAGCAAATACTTTAAAACATTTAATCTTTTATATTTATTTTAAAAATTCTACATACATCATAAAGATAGAACATGAAACTTAAAATGTACTCAGCATGAGCTCTTATCAACAGACCCTCAGAAGCACATGTGTAAATTTCCTTGTTACTCCTAAAAAACAAAAAGCAAAACAAAACGTGAGACCTACCTATCTAGCCATGGTGCTACATATTTGTCCTGGATTATCTAAATAAACTCTAGTCATATATCAAGTCAGACCACCAAACCCAGGCTATTACCTTAACATCTGTTATATACGTTGACTGTATGAATTTAGCTGCCTATGGTGAACTTGAAGGAATTGTCTCTATAAAATAAAATGGCATATACACATTTCTGTACATTTTGAAAGACTGTTATTAAAGATACTGCAAATTCTGCCACATCTTTTCAATACAGACTCATTGGAAAACAACCATTTTTAGTGGCAGAGATAGGAAAATTTGTCTTGTAATATAAATTTATTTTACATTGTGACCTCTTTTCTGAGCTCTGTATACATCCTACCCAAATGGCCACTTGACAGCTCTCCTTGGTGCGTGAAATGAGCTATGGACATGGTCCTCAAGCTTGCTCCCCTTGAAGTCTTCCTCAGCTCAGTGAAAGGAGCTGCCAAGTAGCTCCTTTGCTTAGACCCGTTTTCCCCATTGCTTAGACCTATTCTCCCCATTGCTTAGACCCCAGCCTTTCATCATCCTGGACTCCTTTCACTTACAGTCCATCTAATCCCTGGGCCAAACTCTGTCATCCCTACTTTCAAAATATTTCTGGGGTTCTGACCACCTCTCCTCATCTCCACTTTCTAGACTGCTCCAAACCACTGTTATCTCTGCTTGTGGCCAAAGTCTCCTACTGGATTTCTAACTTTATTCCCCTTGAGTCTGTTTTCATACGGCAGCCAGGGTGAGCCTTGAATGTGTTAAGTGCGTTAGTCATATTTGCGAAGTGTAAATAGAGACACAGACGTAGAGAACAAATGTCTGGATACCAATGGGGAAAGGCGTGGGGTGGGAGGAATTGGGAGACTGGGATTGACATATGTACACTATGGATACTGTGTCCTCAGTGGCAGAGAATCTGCCTGCCGTGTAGTAGACACGGGAGACACAGGTTCAATCCTCGGCTCGGAAAGATCCCCTGGAGGAGGAAATGGCAACCCACTCCAGTATTCTTGCCAGAAAAATCCCGTAAACAGAGGAGCCCGGCAGCTACAGTCCATAGGATCACAAAGAGTCAGATACGACTGAGCGCCTGAACACATACATGCACATAAAGCGGACGGCTGATGGAAACACGTTGTGCAGCAGCGGGAGCTCTACTTAATGCACCGTGGGGACTTGAATGGCAGGGAAACCCCAAAGGGAGGGGACATATATCTCCAAATCAAAAGGAGGGGGCGTATTTGTAAGAATGATTCATTTTGCTGTGCACTAGAAGCTAACACAACATTTAAACCAACTATACTCCAATAAAAATTAATTTTAAAAATCACGTTAGCCAGATTATGCCCTTCTCTGCTCAAGGACTTTCTTTCTGAGTGGGGTCCTAACTATGATGCCCACAGAGCAGAGGCAGCCCTGCCCCCTCCTTGCTGGCTTGTCCTTCTATTCCTGTCCTGCCTCCCTCCCTCCCTCTGCCCACTGCTCCTTCTCTGACAAGCTGGGCACTGACCCCACAGGACCTTTGCACACCTGCAAGTTCCCATCTACCTGCAGTGATCTTGTTCAATCTATTGATAATGACTCATTCTAGCACTTTCTTTAGATCTTGACTCAAATAACTCCTAGGTGAGGCCCTTGTCTGTCCTGTAAAATTTTATCTAATCCTCCCTTAAACACTTTCTATCATCCCTTGCTTTAATTTATCTCCTTAGCACTTCCTTAACTTACCTAGTGGGCTTCCCTGGTGTCTCATTGGTAAAGAATCTGCCTGTAATGCAGGAGACATGGGTTCAATCCCCTGGATTGGAAGATACCCTGGACATGGCAACCCACTCCAGTATTCTTGCCTGTAAAAATCCCATGGACAGAGGACAGGCTATCGTCCATGGAGTTTCAGAGAGCTGGACACGAATTACTGACTAAACAATAGCAACAGCTAACAGTAATGCATCTATTCATTTCTCTTATTAATTTTTTATCTCCCTCCTTAGAATATTAGCTGCACGAGGGCAAGGAACTCAGTCTGTTTTCTTTACTGCTGTATCTCTAGAGCCCAGGATAGTTGCTGGCAAATGGAGACATTCAATAAATATATATTGAATAAATGAATATTTCAAGGTTATTTATGGCTGGTGCTCTGTAATTATGGCTAGAGAAGGCATAAATAGTGCACATTGATTTCTTCTTGATTTCCATGTAGGTAGCTTTGGGGTTAAAGTCAAGTTATTAAAAAAAATTTTGTTTTTCATTCTGCTCTCCCTAAAGAATTTGTCTGCTTTAATAACATCTATCACAGCCCTATTAGTTAAACACGTCTTTTGAATTTATTTTTCCAACTTTTTTGAAGATCACTGTTGTTATTGTTATTTAGTCACCACGTTGTGTATGGCTCTCTGCGACCCCATGGACTGTATTCCTCCAGGCTCCTCTGGCCATGGGATATCCCAGGCAAGAACACTGGAGTGGGTTGCCGTGCTGCCTCCCGGGGCTCTTCCTGACCCAGGGATGGAACTCGTGTCTCTTGCATCTCCCGCTTTGGCAGGCGATTCTTTACTGCTGATCACCAGGGAAGCCCCACAGGTTACTACTGGAAGCTCAGACATGATCCACCTTTTTAAGAACACTTCAGTTTAGTTAATACGGCAAGACTTGCAAATAATCCACATAGAAGACCTATTTCCAAGTATAAGAGAGGGCTGTTTAAGAGGTATTCACAAAGTCACAGTTGAGATTTTTTTCAGAAAGATATGTTCTCATTCCACCTACAGGCTATAAGTTGGGCTGCATGACTTGATTGTATTAAAAATGGTTTTCCAAGTGAATTCAATAATTCTTACAACCACTCATTAAGAACCATAGATTTAATAGTCTTGTGTGTATATGCTGTATTTACAAACAGATCCACACACCTGACATCATATTTATCAGGGCTTGCCTAGAGGGTGCCTGCGTGGCCAGTCGCTAAGTCGTGTCTGGCTCTTTGTGACCCCATGGACTGTAGGCTCCTCTGTCCATGGAATTCTCTGGGCAAGGATACTGGAATGGGTTACCATTTCCTCCTCCAGGGGATCTTCCTGACCCAGAGTTTGAACCCATGTCTCCTGCATGTCCTGCATTGGCAGGCAGATTCTTTACCTCAAGCCACTCTTACAGTTGAAAGTTCCCTAATTTAAAGACACAGTCCCCAGTCTATCAACTTTGGGGTAACAAATCTATATTAATATTTAAAATAAACACATTTAATACTCTTGATTCCTCTTTATAAAACAGAACGCTTTCATTCCTTTGTCAACGAATAAAGCTGCCCCTTGGTCTGCAGCAGTGTCTGGCTTTGGGGTCATTAGCTGAGGCTGGACTGCCCTTTTTGCCACTTGTAGCTGAATGGGCATTTATGAATTTCCCAAGACGCAGTTCTCTCACCAGTAATGCATGCCTTTCAGAGGCTGGATTGCTCTTGCGCATTTCATTTGTGATTGCCATCTGAAGCAAACATTATACTAGTGCAGAGTCTGAAGGCTAATTTTCCACAACCTGTTGCATACTGTCCTATAGATGCCCTCCCCCTTGGATGTTTTACTGGTTCAAACTTCGGTGGAAATTTTAGGGACTTTCTTTTTGATGAGTTGCCTGTTACTGAACAGACTGAGAAATGCAAAACTCTCATTGTGTTTCCCTCCTTCATCTCTATATTTGGGTAAAGCTGGGTGTATAAACCATACAGTGTAAACAATTTGAGAGCATTACCATTTTGGCTGTAGCCATCAGTTTGGTTTGCCTCAGTTTACTCTCCTGTGTTCTGCTTTCTTTTAAAAGATTTGTTGAGAGTATGAGTTGATTAGAAATACTCACCCTTAAAAATAAAAGCATCATGAGTCTTAGTTGGGGAAGGGGGTTTATCTGCAGGTTCTATCAGAGCTAGATGCACACTAATTTACTAGTGCTGGAACCAAATGGGTTGAAAATCCTTGTTTTCCCACCAGATGGGTTATTTTAAAATATCACAAAACTTCTGAGGTTATTTACATTACAAATGTGCTTCTTTGCACACATCAAGAATTGAGTACCATGTTTTGACAGTAACTCCTTTATGAAATTATATGTTACACAAGTGGAGGAAAATTCAAGTCATTCTCGAGGGAGCAGGCTTATGAATCTGGATGAGGTCACACCTCTTTAAAGATGCAGTTTGATAATCCGACATCAAAACAAAGGAATTCTGTTAATCCTCTCACAAAAGTGCAAATTGCTAATCAGATCCCTGGGCTGGGCTGGCAGCTTGGTAAACAATGAGCTTGGCAGAAGAGTGACTCTGGGCGGATAGATAGCTGGGGAGCTTGGGATACCAACTTTGCTCCTGTGTTAGCCCAGTTGGGCCTGTTGTTTTGAAACAATGACGTATGTCAATGGAGGTGGTTCTCGCGGTCATTGTGTTCTCCCTCTTTTCTCCTTCCATGTTAATGATGATGCAAATCAATCTTCTTTCTCCCCTCTCTCATTTCACTTCACTGGTGTAGAGGCTACTATGCCCCTATATTCTTTTCACTTGGATGCAAGTGTCTTTTGAATTTCATTACATATTCCTCTACAAGCCCAGAGGGTTTTCCTCCTTCCCATAAATAGTGTGGTGGTATTTGAAAAAGAAAGAATAAATCCTAACCCAGCTGAAAAAAGAATCTTCTTCTGGAAGGTGAAATAGGATTCTTTTTTCGTAAGTGATAAAACCCAATTTGAGGCAGCTGAAGGGGAAGAAAAAGCTGGAATTGGTTGGGTAAAAGAATACAAGGAAGCCAGATGACTAGGTTGAGGGTGATGCAGGAGTTTGAATGGGCCTCAAGAATGGTTGGAACCAGGGAGTCACTCTGTCAGGGCTCCATACACTTCTGTGTCCCTGTCATTTTGGATGTGGACTTTGCTCTTTCTTGTTGCAGTAGAAATTTCTCCATATGGGAGGAAATGGCACCATCGATGACAGCATGGAAATTCTAAAGCCTGATGATTTTTTCCATTTTACTTAAATAAAATATCTCTGGGAAGAACTCTGATTGGCTACTGTTAGATCAGTTGCTTGTCTTGGACCAATCAACCCTGTGTATATAACCTCATATACGTCAGAGTGTAGAAGATGCTTGCAATTTGTCTTTTCCTCTGGCTTTGACCTTTGTGAAATATGTAACCTGCCTGAGAAATTATTACGTTAGCACGGGTATCGATTTTGTGCATCTTAATACTGCTCTTCTCACTCTCACTGTGTTTGGTCTTCTTGGCATTTACAACCTTCACCCAAACATGACTAATGGTTCATTTGAAAGTGAAAAATACAGCTTTTACACTCCAAAAGGGGCTTTCACTAAGACAGTGCACTCTTTTGAATGCTTCCAGCTAGTGGTGTGTCTCCTATTAAGAGAGGGTTGATGAATTATTATCCCCTGCCTTGGGCTTCCCTGGTGGCTCAGATGGTAAGAAATCTGCCTACAATGGGTTCAGTCCCTGGGTATGTGTCCTTGTTGCTTAGTCGCTCAATCATGCCTGACTCTTTGTGACTCCATAGATTATAGCCACTAGGCTTTTCTGTCCATGGGATTTCCCAGGGAAGAATACTGGAGTGGGTTGCCATTTCCTTCTCCAGAGGATCTTCGTGACCCAGGGTTTGAACCCACGTGTCCTGCATTGACAGGCGGATGCTTTTCCACTGAGCCACCTGGGAAGCCCATCCATGTGTTGAGGGAACATTATAGCTTTGGCTCTGGAGCCATCTTCCAATATGTAGGAGTAGGGTGCTTCTGCTGCCGTACAGGCTGGGCTGTGATTGGCATGTTGCTTTTCAGTCAGAGGGATGATGTGGAACTCCACAAATCTACATCTGGAAGAGCAGAAATGAGTCAAAGGTAGAGGTTTAGGGTAGAGGCTGTCCCTGGTGGGGCCATGCTACCCACAGCCAAAGCTTTCTGAATAAGAGCTCTGTCTTTTTAAAAGCAATAGGGGGTGAGGATGGAGGGAGCGCTCACAGCGGTAAGTATAACACAGCTGTGCTCTGTTTATGCTTCGGCTACAATAAAAAAGCTATAAAATGTGAGATGTCATAGCTCCACTTTGCTTTATTTATACTATTTCCTCTGAGCTCTGTCACACTGCACATTCATCTGCTAAGTTGCAGCAAGAATGGAGATTAAAATATCACAGCTCAAAATAGGAGTCAAGCGGAAGGAGATTCATCATAGCCCTATTAAAAATATGTAAATATGGGAATGAAGTCATTTTAAAGCTGTACAGCGCTCCTCCTTTATGAGTTAGGATCCCTTGAGCAAGTGGTGGGCTATGCAAGGGACAGAGCTAGGGGACTTGTGCGCCATTTCTTCCACCCATGGAAATTCTTTTAAGATTAGAGATTGTTTTGAATTGCAAATTACACGTGTTTTCCTATAATCATGCCTAAGTTAATAATGGCAGGAAATCTGATGCAAAACAAGAAAACAAAAGATTTGGTAATTAAAGGTTATATATTGTTCACTGGGTTAGAATGATTAAAATTAAGATCAGAAATCTTCTTGGCTGCAGCTATTAATGAAAACTTGCAAACCCTCCAGAAGTATCACACTTATAAGAAAGTTCTGAGAAGGAAACTGAGACCTGACCTGACTTTCTAGAATCCAGTTGAAAAGATAAAGTTAAGTCTGGAGGCTAGGAATCCTCCTTAAAACTTGGCTCATAAATTACTTCTTTCAGTGTTTCTTCTATCTCTAGCCTTGACACAAATGTACTCCCAGTTGTCTATGTGGTGTGCTGGGAAGAGCTAAGGAATAGAATTCTCAGATGGAAAAGAGTGGGATATCTCAAATGGTATTAACATGCTTTTTCTATTCTATTCTGTGTACTTCTGGGTGCCGACTGATGTTTTGGCTTCCCTTTCACCGCAGCCCCCCACCCCCCCCGCCCCCAAATGCGCTACTGTAATAACAATAAAGACCAAACTTAAGTTCTTGGGCATGGAAATCCACTCCAGTATTCTTGCCTGAAGAATCTCATGGAGAGAGGAGCCTGGCAGACTACAGTCCATAGGGCTGGTTCTGTGTATTTTGTATGTCTTAATTAGTGTAATCCTCACAACAACACTGTACGGTATGAATTATGACACTTTACAGATGTGGAAACTGAGGCATAAGGTGACACAGCTGGGGAAGTCAAGCAGCATTCTGACATCACAGTCTGCACTGTCAACCACTATTGACTTTCCAAAAAGGATTAGGAACATGCTAAAAAGAGCACTGGGTCGAAAGAGAGGAGATCTGGGTTCTGGGCACAGTCCTGCCATTACCCTAGTTAACTAATTTTCCTTACCTGTAGAATAGAAGGAATGAACAATGCTTGTGTCCTTTCCAATTTTAACTTTGCATGCATTTGTATACCACTACCTCATGAAAATAAAATTTTTGAGCAATAACTTTTCTGCATTCTTATTTAACTAGTTCCAGAAATGGTTATGTTGAATATTTCTAATGTACAGTGATTCGGGGACTTCTTTTGTCTTGCACTTTTCACTGTGTCTGCTTGGGTTGTTTCGATTGGAACTAGTAGGATTTTCATAGATAACTAGAGACTTTCTAGCCTTGTGAATCTGAACATATTTCTGAATCTCCTGTAAAATGCGTATAATAAGCATACCCTTCCCATAGAGCTATTGTAAGAATTAAGCCAGATATGACATATAATAAATTAAAAGACACTTGCTCCTTGGAAGGAACGCTATGACAAACCTAGACAGAGTATTAAAAAGTAGAGACATCATTTTGCCAACAAAGGTTCATATAGTCAAAGCTATGGTTTTTTCAGTCGTCATGTACAGATGTGAGAGTTGGACCATAAAGAAGGCTGAGCATCAAAGAATTGATGCTTTTGAACCATGGAGCTGGGGAAGATTCTTGAGAGTCCCTTGGACTGCAAGGAGATCAAACCAGTCAATCCTAAAGGAAATCAACCCTGGATATTCATTGAAAGGACTGATGCTGAAGCTGAAGCTCCAATACTTTGGCCACCTGATGCAAAGAGCTGAATCACTGGAAAAGTCCCTAATGCTGGGAATGATTGAGGGCAGGAGGAGAAGGGTCAGACAGAGGAGGAGATGTTTGGATGGCATCACTGACTCGATGGACATGAATTTGAGCAGACTCTAGGAAATAGTGAAGGACAGGGAAGCCTGGCTTGCTGCTGTCCGTGGGGTGGCAAAGAGTAAAAAATTACATAGTGCCTGAATAATAAAAAATAACATGTAAAGCACTTAGCACAGTGTCTGTTTTGTTTCAGTTCAGTTGCTCAGTACACAGAACTATATAAAAAAGATCTTCATGATCCAGATAATCGCGATGGTGTGATCACTCATCTAGAGCCAAACATCCTGGAATGGGAAGTCAAGTGGGCCTTAGGAAGCATCACTATGAACAAAGCTAGTGGAGGTGATGGAATTCCAGTTGAGCTATTTCAGATCCTAAAAGATGATGCTGTAAAAGTGCTGCACTCAATATGCCAGCAAATCTGGAAAACTCAGCAGTGGCCACAGGACTGGAAAAAGTCAGTTTTTATTCCAATCCCAGAGAAAGGCAATGCCAAAGAATGCTCAAACTACCACACAATTGCACTCATCTCAGACGCTAGTAAAGTAATGCTCAAAATTCTTCAAGCCAGGCTTCAATAGTACATGAACCATGAATTTCCAGATGTTCAAGCTGGATTTAGAAAAGGCAGAGGAACCAGAGATCAAATTGCCAACATCCACTGGATCATGGAAAAAGCAAGAGAGTTCCAGAAAAACATCAACTTTTGCTTTATTGACTATGCCAAAGCCTTTCACTGTGTGGATCACAATAAACTGTGGAAAATTCTGAAAGAGATGGGCACACCAGACCACCTGACCTGCCTCTTGAGAAGTCTGTATGCAGGTCAAGTAGCAACAAGTTAGAACTGGACATGGAACAACAGACTGGTTCCAAATTGGGAAAAGAGTACCTGAAGGCTATATATTGTCTGTTCATAGGAACTACTACAATGATCAGTGTTTGATTATGCTTACTGTGAATCATCCAAGTCTTCCTATAAATTCTTGCTTCTTGCTCCTCACACTACCAGTTCTCCTACTGTGGCTGGCAAATTGGTTAAAGTTGTTTGTGATTATATTCATGAATTAGAAAGGTTAATAAGATAGCATGAGAAGTTACCATCTACGTGTGGTGGAAATATTAGAGAAAGGTGGGACTCTGGGAATTGTGTAGGCCACAATGTGACCTTTAATGTGATGAATAAAGTACCCCAAAAGTCAAGTGACTTGTTCCAGAACACTCAGCTAGCAGATAGAGATGCAGGTAAAGCCTCCAGATTCTAACTGTAGTTGCTAGTACAGTGCCTGTGAGTACAGTGCTGCTACCGTCCTGTGGAGCTGGGCTTCCCAGTGGCTCAGCGGTAAAGAGTCCACCTGCAGTGCAGGAGCTGCAGGAGACTCGGGTTTTACCCCTGGCTCCCAAAGATCCCCTGGAGTAGGATATGGCAACCCGCTCCAGTATTCTTGCCTGAAGAATCCCGCGGACTGAGGAACCTGGCGATCTACAGTCCACACAGAGTCAAACACGACTGAACTGACTTAGCATGCACGTACCTATGGAGTTACTAAATGGAACATGTGAAAGTTCTTGAAATCTGTAGAAGGAACCACAAGGAAAACATATTTTAAGGGTCTAAATGATGGAAATTATGCTAGTATTCAGATTTATAGCAATTTAAGATTTTAGATCATGTGTCTTTTTGGCAGAGTTCTCAAGAGGATACTAGGAAAGATGCTCGGGGCTGGCAGGGGAGTATAAGTGGTCGTCTTTCTTACCAACCCTTAAAAAAATGATGTTCTTGGTTGGTTGGTTTGTTGAATGAGCTAACATGTAACTTTCAACAGTATGTGAAGAAGTGGATTTGCTTTGAGAAGGTATAAAGAAAAAAAATATTTTTACGGCAATTTGAGTAATTTAAATAAGGAAATGGGCTTCCCTGGTGGCTCAGATAGTAAAGAATGTACCTGCAATGCAGGAGACCCCAGTTGGATCCCTGGGTTGGGAAAAATCCCCTGGAGAAGGGAATGGCAACCCACTCCAATGTCTTTCCCTAAACATTTCCATGGAGAGAGGAGCCAAGAGAGCTACAGTACATGGGGTAGCAAAGAGTCGGTCATGATTGAGCAACTGACACACAAATAGGAAAATAATATGATATGATACTGTAATAATTTGGGGACACATCTAAGTGGGTCAAAATTATCATTTCTACTCTAATATACAAAGAGAATGGATCTGTCTCATAACGTATTCTTGCTCCTGAGTCCCAACCCTACTGTGCAGATTGAAAGATAATAAAAAGCCAACTTGAAATAGCATAACATAACTCAGTGTCTTTACTATCAAATCATCTATTTGTTAATTTGTGTCTTTGTTTCCCTCTCCAGGCCCAGGAGCAGGATAGGGTGAGAGGGGCACCGTGGACATAATAAGGCCACATTCCTCTCAGATGGAAACCCTGTACTAACATGACCCCAAGAAGGATGATGGCTCACATCTGTGCCTTCCCCTGCCATCCCACTCCAGCCCCACTAAAAAAACCGCAACAACAAATCCTTGGGGAATTTGTGTGTCATTGCAGCTGGTACGGGAGTGTGGAGCATCACATGGTCACATGTATGCATGCTGGCCCTGGCGTTGTCCCCTGTATCCTTCTTGGCATCTTCCCTTGGCCACTGTGGGCCTCTGTCCCTGCTGATGGGATTAGCCCCACCTGGATATGAGCTGGAGCAGCTGCTGCGGGCCTCCTGTGGCCTGCAACTTGAGGTTCCTCTTCCTGTCCCCGTCCTCCTCTGTGTGGTGGTTGTGCGCGTGTATGTTGGGTCTGGGGAAGATGGAACACAGCACAGACATTTTGAGGCTCCTCGCTCCCACAGCCTCTGTTTTTTCATTTCTCCCTCACCAGGTTCGATCGATGGCTGTAGGACTTACAAGAGGGATTCCCTGAGAGGCTTGTGTCCACTGCTGTCCCCTCCCCAGCAAGCAATGTCCGTGAAAGAGCACTGACAGCCCAGAGACCCCTGGGTGCCTTTTGTCCAGCTGATATTCTCCAGCCCCACCTCCTTATAGGTTAGATACCACGATACAGGAGAGCCTGGCCCTGCTCTGAGCTCTCTCTCTCTCCTTGCTCATGATGTCTCTTCCATCCCTCTATAGATACACAAGAATTCCCATGCTGTCTCTCTTTCCTTAGCATCTACATTTTGCTTTTGCATTTTCACTGGAAATGTTTTGAAAATCTTGAAACTGCTTTTCACTTTCAATTCTCTCATTCAAGATTGTGGTCTCACTAAGTAAGCTGATTAACAGCCCCTATATTCTAACTAGTATCTGATCTCCCAGGTTGCATTCTGGAGGGTCACCTCTGGGCTTAGTGCCCAGGAACTCACAACTGAGGTAGAGGGTTTGAGAGAAAGGAGTAGTTATCACACAGCAGACCTAAGATATGTGGGTAGCACAGGTTAGTCCTCACTTCCAAGCCTGGTTCCTGCTCTCAATTTAGTACACTCTCCCTCAATGGGGTATATATGCTGTAGATTCTGCTACACAGAAAGGATTAGGTCTAAGAGGACCTAACCTCTTCTCCCAAGAGGACCTAACCATTCTCCCATGAGGACCTAACCATTCATAATCTCAGAGTGAGTGTTCAGATGGTCAGTCATGTCTAGCTCTTTGCGACTCCATGTACTGCAGCCTGCCAGGCTGGCCATGTGATTTTCTAGGCAAGCATACTGGAGTGGGTAGCTGTAGCCTCCTCTAGGGGACCTTCCCAACTCAGGAATTGAACCCAGGTCTCCTGCATTGCAGGCAGATTCTTTACTGTCTGGGCCACCAGAGAAACCCTAAAATATTTAATGTATTCATGAACTAATGCCTATATCTTGAAGACAATTGAAATTGTTCATTTTCAGTAAAGGTACAACATAAGATTTGTGTTTTATAAAAAATAATGTAGCAGCATTATAGTAAATGAATAAAAAGGGAACGAGACAGGGAGCAATTGTAGTAGCATGTTTTACAAAGATTCTGAGAGTCTTTTTAAGTGACCCCCAAGCTCACTTCAGATACTTAGAGATTCTGTGTCTTCTGCACTGAACATATGTTGGTTTCCCACATAAGCCTCAAGAAGGTGCAGTCACTGCCTACTCCTACCCTTAAAATGGCCCAAGAAAATTTGAAGATAATTCACAGCATATTTAAGAGTTACCTTCTCAACACCTTCCATACAGGAGATAGAGAGTTGAGTTTTCCAAATGATCTATTGAAAAGACAATGTATACATTTTGTCTTAGTCCATATGGGGTGCTATAACAAAAATATCATAAACTGGGTGGCTCAACACAACAGAAATTTATTTCTCACACGTTGGAGGTTGGGAAGCCCATGGTTACGACGCCAGCACAGTTAATTTCTGGTGAGAGCCTGCTTCCTAAGTGTTTCTCTTTTCACTGTGCCCTCATCTGGTGGAAGGAGACAGATGGGGAGCTCTTCGGGGTATCTTCGATAAGATTACTCTAATCCCATTCATAATGGTTCTACTCTCATGAACTAAGCACCTCCCCGAAGCCCTCCTTCCTAACACTGTTACATTGGATATTAGGTTTCACCATATGAATTTTGGGAAGGACACAAATATTCAGTCTGTAGCATATGACATAGTACCATTTTTTGGGTTTCTTATTCAGGGTGCATCTATGACTTTTCAGTATTGGTAAAGGTAACTGGGATTTATATGGTTAACGAAACTCAGCACATACCTGATACTGTTTTCAGAGTGAAAGACTGCAGAGCAGTCAATAGAATATATGCAGAATCCTCAGTTCCTGCGGCAGAAATGCAGGACTCTAGCTGCAGCAAGTGGACTTCTCTAGTTGTGGTATGCATGGGCTTAGTTGTCACATAGTATGTGGGATCTTCATTCCCTGATCAGGAACCAAAACCATGTCCCCTGCACTGGAAGGTGGATTTGTAACCACTGGACTACCAGGGAAGTCCCTCTAGACCAAGATTTAAAAGATTTATGTGACTAGGTTAGACCCATGCAGATAATCTCACTGTTTTACAGTCAACTGTGTTATATAATATAACCTATTCATGGTAATAAAACTCATCATATTCATAGTTCTGGATATTGTGCCAAGAAATGTATTCACAAGTTGAGGGGAATTTGGGGACCATTTAAAAATTCTGCCTACCAAACTGATATTTGGGAAAAAAAAAGTTTCTAAATAGCCTCTTGAGTACTGTGTTTAGGAGATGCAAAAGGAGCATGTGATTCAATTAGTATTTTGTTTGAAAACCAGTGACCTCTTAAGTTAACTTTTTAATATCTGAACTTAACAGAGCTACTATTACTGATCTTTAGAAATTTTACTGGTATGGGACTCATTTATTTCTAATAGTATTGCTGTTTATGTAACTAAAACAAACAGAATATTTCTCTGTCTGTTACTGGAGTAGGATTTTATTGTTTATACATGGAAAAATAAACCAACATACCATCTATACATAAACTCCATCAATTTAAAGTGATTTTCACTGTTAAATGGGAGTTTTGTTAAGTTTACTTGAGTAGCAAAATAAGATATCTTTCAAAGCTTTGGGGCTTTCTAGATCTAAAGAAAGAAAATGTGAGAGTTTAACCAACTGTACATTTAGCCAGCTACAGAGTTCCAAGGAGTCCTCCACATAGGACCACCCTCATTTTTGACACCAAATGCACGTTTGAGAATTTTCCAAACCTACACTCAGGTTTGAAAACTCTCTGGAAGTACTCACAGAACTCAGTGAAAGCTGTTACATTCATGGTTACAGCTTATTACAGGGAAAAGATACAGCCAAGGAAAAGCAGGATATAAATGCTGAATCTGAGGCTAGAAGAACCCATACAGAGCTTTCATTGTCCTCCCCTCTGGAGGCAGGACGTATTACTCTCACAGCATTGACACGTGGCAGTATGCATGGAGCATTGCCAAGTAGACAAACTCATTGAGCCTTTGGTGTCCAGAGGTTTCACTGGGATTTGATCACATACTTCTCATGGGGCTGATAGTCTATAGACATCAGTGCTGGGCTAATACCTTCAGTCTCCGAGTATTTTGGAGGCAAAATTGATACCACATGACCCACGACTCCCATCATAGAATCACACTATTAGACTATTTTGTGCTTAGTCGCTCAGTTGTGTCTCACTCTTCACCACCCCATGGACTAAAGCTCGCCAGGCTCCTCTGTGCATGGAATTTTCCAGGTAAGCATGCTTGAGTCATTCCTTCCTCCAGGGCATCTTCCTGACTCAGGAATCAAACCTGTGTTTCTTGGGTCTCTGACATTCCTGCCCTACCTGAAGTTTTCAGGCCCTAGAGATCACTTCCCTAATAGCCAAAGGCAAAGGCCCTCTCTGTGGGTGAGGCTAGCTGTTCATAAGGGCTGGGGTGGGGTTCCGGGTGGTGGAGGAAGAAAGAATACAAATAGTACTTTATAGTTACTTCTTGAGGGCTCACTGTGTGTCGGGCAGTGTGCATGCATTGTTTCTTTTGATTCTTTGAATCTCATTAAAAAGTCACTAACACAGTCTTTGTTTTAAAGGCAAACGGGTATTTAGAAAGATTAGTGTCTTATCCAAAACCTTGTAAACAGTCAATGGTGGAAACAAGATTTGAACAGGTGTCAGTGCAGTTCAGTCACTCAATCATGTGCGACTATTTGTGACACCATGGACTGCAGCACACCAGGCCTCCCTGTCCATCACCAACTCCCTGAGTTTACTCAAACTGATGTCCGTTGAGTCAGTGATGCCATTCAACCATCTCAACCTTTCTCCTCTCTCCTCTCTTTCTCCTCTTGCATTCAGTCTTTCCCAGCATCAGGGTCTCCTCAAATGAGTGAGCTCTTTGCATCAGGTGGCTGAAGTATTGGAGTCTCAGCTTCAACATCAGTCCTTCCAATGAATATTCAGGAATGATTTCCTTTAGGATTGATGGGTTGGATCTCCTTGCAGTCCAAGGAACTCTCAAGAGTCTTCTCCAATACTGTAGTTCAAAAGCATCGATTCTTCCATGGCCAGCTTTCTTTATAATCCAACTCTTACATCCATACATGACTACTGGAAAACCCATAGCCTTGACTAGATGCACCTTTGTTGGCAAAGTAACATCTCTGCTTTTTAATATACTATTTAGGTTGGTTATAACTTTTCTCCCAAGGGATAAGCGTCTTTTAATTTCATGGCTGCAATCACCATCTGCAGTGATTTTGGAGCCACCCAAAATAAAGTCTGCCACTGTTTCCACTGTTTCTCCATCTATTTGTCATGAAGTGGTGGGACAGGATGCCATGATCTTCGTTTTCTGAATGTTGAACTTTAAGCCAACTTTTTCACTCTCCTCTTTCACTTTCATCAAGAGCCTCTTTAGTTCTTCCTCACTTTCTGCCATAAGAGTGGTGTTATCTGCATATCTGAGGTTATTGATATTTCTCCCAGCAATCTTGATTCCATTTTGTGCTTCATCAAGTTCAGTGTTTCTCATGATGTTCTCTGCATATAAGTTAAATAAGCAGGTTGACAATATGCAACCTTGACGTACTCCTTTTCCTATTTGGAACCAGTCTGTTGTTCCATGTCCAGTTCTAGCTGTTGCATCCTGACATGCATACAGAATTCTCAAGAGACAAGTCAGGTGGTCAGGTATTCCCATCTCTTTCAGAATTTTCCACAGTTTATTGTGATTCACAATAAAGTCAAAGGCTTTGGCATAGTCAATAAAGCAGAAATAGACATTTTTCTAGAACTTTCTTGCTTTTTCAATGATCCAGCATATGTTGGCAATTTGATCTCTGGTTCCTCTGCCTTTTCTAAATCCGTCTTGAACATATGGAAGTTCACAGTTCACGTATTGCTGAAGCCTGGCTGGGAGAATTTTGAGCATTACTTTACTAGCATGTGAGATGAGTGCAATTGTGCAGTAGTTTGAGCATTCTTTGGCATTGCCTTTCTAGAGGTTGGAGTGAAAACTGACCTTTTTCCAGTCCTGTGGTCACTGCTGAGTTTTCCAGATTTTCTGGCATATTGGGTGCAGCACTTCCACAGAGTCATCTTTTAGGATTTGAAAGAGCTCCACTGGAATTCCATCACCTCCACTAGTGTTGTTTGTAGTGGTGTTTCCTAAGGCCCACTTGACTTCACTTTCCAGGGCATCTGGCTCTAGGTGAGTGATCACACCATCATGATTATTTGAGTCATGAGGATCTGTTTTGTACAGTTCTTCTGTGTATTCTTGCCACCCCTTCTTAAAAGCTTCTGCCTCTGTTAGGTCCATACCATTTCTGTCCTTTATTGAGCCCATCTTTGCATGAAATGTTCCCTTGGTATCTCCAATTTTCTTCAAGAGATCTCTAGTCTTTACCATTCTGTTGTTTTCCTCTCTTTCTTTGCACTGATCACTGAGGAGGCATTCTTATCTCTCCTTGCTATTCTTCGGAACTCTACAGTCAGATGCTTATATCTTTCCTTTTCTCCTCTGCTTTTCGCTTCTCTTCTTTTCACAGCTATTTGTAAGGCCTCCTCAGACAGCTGTTTTGCCTTTTTGCAGTTCTTTTTTGGGGGATGGTCTTAATCCCTGTCTCCTGTACAGTGTCACAAACCTCCATCCATAGTTCATCAGGCACTCTATCAGATCTAGTCCCTTAAATCTATTTCTCACTTCCACTGTATAATCATTAGGGATTTGAGTTAGGTCATAATTGAATGGTGTAGTGGTTTTCCCTACGTTCTTCCATTTAAGTCTGAATTTGGCAATAAGGAGTTCATGATCTGAGCCACAGTCAGCTCCTGGTCTTGTTTTGCTGACTATAGAGCTTTTCCATCTTTGGCTGTAAAGAATATAATCAGTCTGATTTCGATGTTGACCATCTGGTGATGTTCATGTGTAGAGTCTTCTCTTGTATTGTTGGAACATGTGTCAGCATAACTCTGATGTACATGATCACAAACACTGGGTTGTATGGCCTCTACTGAAACCAGAGACAAGAAGAATGTGTAATGGAGTAAGCATTTAGAAGAGGCTTCCCTGGTGACTCGTGGTAAAAAATCCACCTGTCAGTACTGGAGTCACAGAAGACTCCAGTTCAATCCCTGGGTTGAGAAGATCCCCTGGAAGAGGAAATGGCAAGCCACTCCAGTATTTTCGCCTGGGAGATCCCAGAACAGAGGAGACTGGCAGACTATAGTCCATGGGGTCACAAAAGAGTCGGATGAGACTTAGCAACTAAACAACAACCAGAAAGCATTTAGAAATAATTATTTTTGAGAATTGAGTTTTCAGGATAAAGTTATCTTTCAAATGTACATGAATATATGCGTGCATAATTTCCCTGGTGGCTCAAACAGTAAAGGATTGGCCTGAATTGAAGGAGACCTGGGTTTGATCCCCTGGAGAAGGGAACAGCTTACCCACTCTGGTATTCTTGCCTGGAGAATTCCATGGACAGAGGAGGAGCCTGGCAGGCTACAGTCCATGGGGTTGCAACAAGTCAGATAGGGCTGAGCAACTTTCACTTTCACTTTTTCAGTCACTCCGTCATGTCTGATTCTTTGTAGCCCCATGGACCATAGCTCATCAGGCTTCTCTGTCGATGGGATTTTACAGGCAAGAATATTGGTGTGGGTTGCCATTTCCTCCTCCAGGGGATTTTCCTGACCAAGGGATCAAACCCGAGTCTCCTGTGTCTGCCTAGCTAGCAGGCGGATTCTTTAACCACTGAGCCACCCTGGAAGCTGTAAGAGTATATGATGATGTTGTTGTTGTTGTTGTTGTTGTTCAGTCACCAAGTTGTGTCCAACTCGTTGTGTCCCCATGGACTGCAGCATGTCAGGCTTCTGTGTCCCTCACCATCTCCTGGAGTGCCCAAGTTTATGTCCATTGAATTGGTGGTGCCATTCAATCATCTCATCCTCTGATACCCTTTGCTCCTTCTGTCCTCAATCTTTCCCAGTCTCAGGATCTTTTCCAGTGAGTCAGTTCTTTACATCAGGTGGCCAAAGAATTGAAACTTCAGCTTCAGTATCAGTCGTTCCAGTGAAGATTCAGGACTGATTTCCTTTGGGATTGACTGGTTTGATCTATTTGCAGTCCATGGGATTCTCAAGAATCTTCTCAAGCACCACAGTTCAAAAGCATCAATTCTTTGGCACTCATCCTTCTTTATAGTCCAGCTCTCACGGACACTTACATACATACATATATATGTGTATATATGAAGTATGTATGCTCATATGCTCTGCTACTTTAATAATATATACTGCTCATATACTCATAATGTTCTCATATATTGAAATTTTAATAATATAGGATATAGAGGAAAAGGTTAGGTAGGTAGATTGATTGTTTATTGAATTCATACCATCCAAGTGGATTCTAGTCACCACTGTATCATTTAATTCATTCAAACACATTTACAGGTATACACTGTATCTCTGGTGCTGTGCTGGCCAGCTGTGACCCAAAGATGATGATAAGGATGTTCCTGCCAACAAGGAGCTAGCGGGCCACAGGGGTAGGTAAACTGCTTGTTTTTTCTTATTTTGATTATTATCTGTTTTAAAAGCAGAATACAGAGCACTCAATATGTAAGAAATATATTGCATAGAAATTTTGCAAGCATTTGAAACAATTTTTTTGGAGTGGATGAGCTAATGCTAAAGAAAGTTGCAATTTGGAGATTGTTGTTCATGTAAACAAATCAAATAATTAAGGCTCACTCTTTGGTAGATTCTATAATAATAAGATAGATTAAAAAGAAGCAAATGACTCTAGAAAAAACCAAAGCACTGAGATTTGTGTGTGTTACCTACTCATGGTAGTAAATGATGACAAATGAATCTCCAGTAGTAATGAGGTACATTGCCTTTTTGCACTCAGAACCTGACTGCTCTGTTTTTTTATTGGTTACTTTAGTGCTAATTGTTATCTTTCATCTTCTCCTTCATTGATTTCTCCAATTGAACAAAGTGTATATTGGGATTAAAAATAGGGCTCCTTATTTAGTTAACATTGATGTTTTGGCAAATATACATTTTATTTAAGTAATTTTATTTGTTATAGTTTTAATAGTCTGTGCTTAACTGCTGAGACTGCAGTTGTGATCATCTAAAAATGTGAGCAAACCAGGAAAGAACATGTTCTTTTTCTTAGCAATATCATTTTAATTTTTAAAGGCATTTAATTTCATAAACCCTATCTATCATCTTTAGATAGATAAATGTTGTGGCAATTTTTTGAATGAACCTCTTGGTTCCCTTAAGAAATTATGGGTACACTATAAATTTGCAAATGAAAGGCCATTTATCAGAGTTATAAATATGAGTGGTTCCTGTGCTGATGCCCATGCAAACTTAAAGTGGTTTAATATTTATCAGCTTTTGTGTATACTTAGTTCAGTGAAAGAATATAGATATTGTCACACTTGCATGGTGTCATAACATTGGCAAAGTAGTGAGAATGACGTGCAGTATTTTTTGAATAGCATGGCATTTTCTTGAATTACTGCTGGCAAGAGAACATAAATCAACCTTAATAATGGATATTCCAAAGATGTTTATTAATCTATCCATTTAATCTAAAATACTCACTCTTGGCGTTTATAGAGCCAGTTCAAAGGAAGTGGTAAGTGCTGCTAAACCCTAGCAGTTTCTTTGAGGGGCTCCATAATTATGTCAGCTAAGTTTGGTTGAAATGGAGATTAAAATGCATGAAAATCTTTTCCTCCTGATCTATGCTATAGATATTTGCTTAAATGTATTTTCTTGTATGTATGTAATCAGAATTTTGATTTGTTCCATCAGTGATGAAACTTACTACATGGCTCTCTACTTGAATCTTCAGTTTTTAAAATCTTGTTCCCCTTGTTCCCTCATTGTCTGTCTGTCTGTCTGTCTGTCTGTCTCTCTCAGTCTCATCGAGTCAGTGATGCCATCCAGCCATTTCATCCTCTGTCATCCCCTTCTCCTCCTGCCCCCAATCCCTCCCAGCATCAGAGTCTTCCAGTGAGTCAACTCTTCGCATGAGGTGGCCAAAGTATTGGAGTTTCAGCTTTAGCATCATTCCTTCCAAAGAACACCCAGGACTGGTCTCCTTTAGAATGGACTGGTTGGATCGCCTTGCAGTCCAAGGGACTCTCAAGAGTCTTCTCCAACAACACAGTTCAAAAGCATCAGTTCTTTGGCACTCAGCTTTCTTCACAGTCCAACTCTCACATCCATACATGACTACTGGAAAAACCATAGCCTTGACTAGACAGAACTTTGTTAGCAAAGTAATGTCTCTACTTTTGAATATGCTATCTAGGTTGGTCATAACTTTCCTTCCAAGGAGTAAGCGTCTTCTAATTTCATGGCTGCAATCACCATCTACAGTGATTTTGGAGCCCCTAAAATAAAGTCTGACACTGTTTCCACTGTTTCCCCATCTATTTGCCATGAAGTGATGGGACCGGATGCCATGATCTTTGTTTTCTGAATGTTGAACTTGAAGCCAACTTTTTCACTCTCCTCTTTCAACTTTGATCAAGAGGCTTCTTAGTTCCTCTTCACTTTCTGCCATAAGGGTGGTGTCATCTGCATATCTGAGGTTATTGATATTTCTCCGGGCAATCTTGATTCCAGCTTGTGCTTCTTTCAGCCTAGCATTTCTCATCCTTAGCTGCTTGTTTAAATGATGATATCAAGTTAAAAATGGAAAAGAAGTTATATTTTCTTATTAGCTAAACTGGGAATGTAGTAGATCAGCCTGAAGCTATTTCTTTTGCTATTATTTTGTATAAGGAGAAGAGGAAAAATCTTTTACTCAAGTTAAGAACTTCCTACTGGGCATGTTATGTTTCCATTAGAGAAAAAAGAACATTTTCCATGTTGAATCAACAATTTTTATTGTTTTGGGAGTCTTTGTTTACATGTATCCTAAATCCTTTCAGTATAGTCAGTTCAGTTGAAAAATGTTAACCAGGTCTGTGAAAGAAATTTGTAAAGGAAATTTTTTTTTTTGATAATTGAACCCAAATCCTTTCTGAGTTGCTGATTTTTTTTCTTTCTAGTCATATTTTTAAGAACATCTTGGTGAAGTGTCAGTTATTTCCTTAAAATTTATTTTATTAGAATAATCTAGACAGGACTGGTGGAAAATATAGGTAGGTCAATCATAGAACACACCAGTACTTTAAAAATGCTTACATAATTGTTTTCTACTTTTCATTAATATTGGGAAGAAAACAACTTGTTAGAATGCAGAGAACTACAGTGGCAGGCACCCAGATGGGAGACATAATTATGCTTTATTTTTACATAGTTTTCTCAGTGTATTGACAAGAAGAAGGGGTCAGCCTGGGATTTTAAAATTGCTTCACTGAGCACAAGAGTTTTTCTTCTCAAGTGAATCAAAAATAGGAAAGAATTCCGAGATCACCAGATAATTTTAGAGAATAAACATGTTAACTGAAGAAAAGTTCTCTGTCTTTCCTTTTGTCTCTTTACACAAGCAAAACCCTCTGAAGTTTGAACACCCTTCCTCATGAATGGATAAGCTTTTAACTGAAATCTGCTTATGACTGAAGTGAGTTGTCACTGCTCCTTGTTAAGTTTAATACTCTCAGTCGTGAAGAAATGCATTATATTTTCCCCTACCAATTATACTAGTGAAATACAGCTGTTTGGGAGGGTGCCCAGTTTTCAGAATCTTTCTACAAAGGCCATAGTGTATCTGCCTTTGCAGATTAGCATGTTATTTTTAAAACCCTTCTCCTGGAAACCTCAGTTTACCATCAGTTCTTACTTCAATTCAGAAGCTTGTAGATCAGTTACCACTCTCTCTCTCTGTATGGTTTTTGTTTTGCTTTGCTTTCTAGATTTCAACCTATCTACACAGTGTCAATTATCTCTGAACAGGGAACAGCAGGTAGTTCATTCAACGAAAACTAGTTTATAGATTTTCTGGCTATACATTTGTCTCTTTTTCAGATTCAGTGTTCATTTTAATATAGGAAAATTAGTTATTAATAGATTTGGAGAAATGAATTTTTTTCTAAAGGAAGAAACATTTTTACGTTTAATAAAAATGTTACTCTTCCATTTTGGCTAAAACGGATCAATGGGTATTTTTAAGGTTATGAGTTAAGGCAGGAAGAACATATAACTCCTGTAATCTTTTCAAAAGACAGAAGATAGAAAAGCAAATTTCTGCAAGAGAAACTCAAATTGTGTTTTTTTTTTTATATAATGTCCAATTCAGTTGTGTAAGTATGAAGTTTCAGGTAAGATTAAATATGTTAATAGATATGTTATAGATATGAACAGTCAAGACATTCCATATTATTTATTTGAAGGGCTTTTTAGAAAGAAGAAATGGGTTTTAATTCAAGACCCTAAAGTATAGATTTCTGTAGACTGCTTGTCTGAAGGGGATAAGCTAGGGAGTGAACAGAGGGAGAAAAATCTGCATAATATTTGCTTTTCACTTTAGGACTCTTGATTGCTTTCGTCACTGATAGGAATTTTTCTCCAACTAGGAGTGAAAGAGACAAAGCAAGTAATCTACATGCAGTTTCTCAGCTTTTCTCAAAATGCCTGTAGATGAAAACATGTCAGACAACTGGTCAAATAGGGCCTAAAGTGTTCTCTGTTTTTGTTGTTGTTGTTATTGTAATTCCATTCTTGCTGAGAAGGAAATAAAACAAAGCTGGAGGTTGATGACGGACTTGGTTTCTTGCCACGTTTCTAGCTCAGTTCGTGGACGGCTCTCTACTTCACAGAAGGTTAATATTTTCCAGAGATGTTCCATAGGTCTTCTAAATCATACTACAGACACCTGCTCCTTTATATGGATATGTTATCTGCCTAAGATGAATCAGAGTTGGTTGGGGTTTTTTTTCTTTCTTTCTTTCTTCTTTTTTTTTTTTTTTTAGTGTGCTTCCTTTCAAAAACCTCATTAATCTCAGTGTGCAGAATTTAGGGGGAAAGTCGTGTTTTGCTAGTTGACACTGTTTAATGTAAATGATTTATGATTGTTCCTTATGTATACACAATAGGCACTTTATAAATTGGATTGTTCTAGGAGTAACACGATACATAAATGTTATTGCTATAAATTCTGAAGTTGGCTATATATTTTTGTATCATGTAACCAGCTGACTTATAAATGCTGACTATTTCAACCTGCACTTTCTACTCAATATTGTAAGTGGTGACTTAGGTAAGCCTTGCTGAGATATACACAGAGGCACTCAAACTGTGCAAGATCAGGACACTCTGGCATCTCTCCAGTGTGGCTTATGGCTATCTTCCAGGGGTGATGGCAGAAAAAAGGAGTGAGAGGGGAAAGTGAAACTGTATGTAGCCAAAAAAGAGAGGCTAAATTATAACTAATCTTTGCCCAGTAAAATCAAGAAACAAGTGAGATAGAGAAGGGGAAAAAAGCAGAGCAAATAGCAGAAAAGAGTTAGTAAAACTAACTGAGAAAATTTAGGTAGACATCATTTCATAGGTAAATTTTTCAATATTTAGATAATATTAGGTAAAGATAAAAGTTCGAATAGAAAGTATTTGTATGTGTATACTTTTGTAATAATATATTTATATGACATGGTGGTGCTAAGTAGTAAAGAACCTGCCTGCCAGTGCAGGAGACATAAGAGACATCAATTTGATCCCTGGGTTGGGAAGATCTCCTGGAGAAGGCATGGCAAGCCACTCTAGTATTCTTGCCTGGAGAATCCATGGACAGAGGAGCCTGGATGGCTATAGTCAATCGGGTTGCACAAAGTTGGACTCATTTATGTGAGGAATGGAGTTTTGCAGATCATCTGGTTTTACTGGTGGAGTAGGACATTTTATTATGTGTATAATGCTGTTATATTAATAGTCCTTATTTTTTCACTGTGGTAACTTACTGTGATTTTCTGAGATCCTAAAGAATTTGAAAAATATCTCAGAATAATTGGTCATATTAGGTCCGACTAATTGCTAAATACCAAAGTCATCTAAAATGCTGAGTTAGAAGGAAAGAGTAACACTCATATAACTGACCAGCCAGATCCACGGCAATTTTCTGCTACTCCTGGTTATTAACGCTACCTGATCACACAGTCCTGGCATCAGAGCTGATTTAAATTGTTCTATGCCCTCATTTGTGTAAAGAAGAACTGGGCTGTGAAGAATTCTATTGTGTTGATAATGTCCATTCTGACAGTGATTTTATAGTCCATTTCATAGGCTGTTTTGGCTGATTTCCTTTCCACATGCCCTCGTAAGTATTAATGTCTACACAATTGATCTGGTTACCCGTAAAGTCAGTCCAAATCAGCCTGTTACAGTAGCTGAAAATATTGATTCAAGAGCAGTAATTTTAAAACCTAGAGGTTCCTCTCCTGCCCCAAAAGAACTCAGTCTTATCAGGCAATCCCCAAGTGAAAAGATTTTGAGATTTGAAACCACTATGTGTGTGTGGGTGGGTGTGACTTGTAATAACAAACATGATTTATTTAGTTGTTACGGAGAAGGAAACGTCCTAATATGTTTCTCTTTAATCTCTGTAATATACTTTGAATTATCATACTTTCTGGAGCTATCCTGGTGCATGCATGGAAAGAATATGCCTATGCACGTATCTCTATATTTGTAGGCACTATAGTCAAAACAACTTATTTGCCTAGCTGGCTGAGCTGCGAAGCTGACTTACCCTTACCCACCCACTAGCAAACCCCTGGGGAAATAGGGCAGAAAGGTCAGATAGAAGCAGTAAAGCCAATGATCTTTAAGTTCTCGGTGCCACTGTTCACCTTCTGGAAGGGAAATCACTGCATCCCCTGCCCATCGCTATGTCATCAGCAGTAGTCTTGGACTCATTGTAGGAGAAAGCCTGTTTGCGGTGCTGCTGCAGGATATTCAGGTAAGCCAGATTGAAACTCCAAAGAGACTGCTGTACAGACGAGCCTAGGGGATGATGCTCCTGCTGATAGAAGGCTTCATAGACCTCAGTGAACTTATCCTGTAGACTTTCACCACCCATAGAAAGTCTGCAGTTTCTTACAGGAGCTTAAATTTAAATGCAAGCTTTCCTGATTTAAATATGCACGCACAGATGTAAAATCAGAAAAACTCCATCACTTTTTATAAGTTACAGAATGTTATAATAACTGTCATTTACTGAGGACTTTTCATTTTGCCAGATTTTGTTCTTGATCTTTGCATGTAGTATCTAATTTAAGCTTCCTAAGTACCTCGTGAAGTAGGTACTTGTATACTCATTTTTCAGCTGAGGGAATTGAGAGAAATTGAGTAACTGACTATGACTCAACAGCTTGTAAGAGGTGGCGCCAATTTTTAAACCCAGGTGGAGTAGCCCCATGGCTGAAGCGCACACTCTGTTAGGTTTATTTGTAGGCAGTATGTACTGCTTTGTGCATGAGACGAATGCAAGGTGACCGTCATTATTAGGAAGTAAAATTTGAGTGTTTTTCCTTGTACTCATGGTCACTACGTATCTCTCTGAGACACTGCTGTGATCCATGGCAAACCTTATATGAGACAGCTGCTCAAACCGAGGAGGATAATACTTTATGGTCGTAGAAGAGAGAGGGATGTATTGATTAATATGAGGATCTGCCCCAAAGACCTTGCTTTCACTGTTACCGCCGTAAACGGGGAGCTAATGAACCATAGATGTTAGCATGTCATCAGTGTCTTCCAGTTTTGTCATCCTGTGTAGCCACCATCAAGAAGGCAAAGTGCCCTCTATGAATATGTATTTAGTACTAGATATGGCAATTTATTCCTTTGAAGAGCACTTTATCATTTTGGTTTTGATAAATAGGCAAGCAATAATCAGTAGTTAGGAGTCTCAGGCTAAAATGGATGCCATTATTAATGATTTAACAACTTTTCCTGTGAATTCCATGTGTGTCCCCGGACTGGATCATGATACCCAGGGCTATATATATTCAGCTTTAGAAAAACTCTGGTGCTATGCCTGTGGTTGTCAAAAGGACACTAGTTACTAATTTCCAAAGTCTGAATATGTAAAATAAAGTCATTGTACAAAAAACCTAGGAGACTGCATAGGTTAGAACATTTGTTTAAGCTAATATAGAATTAGCTTTTTCAGTTCCAGCTCCCTCTTTCCTATCTATATTTGCCTTGCTAATAAGACCTTACTTATTCCTGTTCAGTTACTTTATGTCATAATACTTCTTCATTTTGGATTTTTTTCTTTATAATTTGAGTAGACCTTCCTAGTTACGTAGAGAGCTTCTATGATGAGAATAAAACATAAAGGCTGTTCAGTAAATAAGGATGATGACAATAGGGAAATTTAACCCAAACTGGCCAAATAGCACAGAATTCTATTACATTTTGAAATCTGGTCTTTACAGAGATTTTTCTCCGCCTGAAACATGTGTGCCAATTCTATTTATATAAGGGAATAGTGACATCCTGTGTGTGCTAGACTAATTGCCTCTGTAATTAACCTATTTCAGAAGGAAGTTACCTAGAAATAAAATATCATGAGCATTGAAAGAAAATTCTATTTTAAAGCAAACCTCTATCTTTACCAAAAGATGTGGACAAAACAAAAAGAATCCGTCTGTCTCCTCTTATTTTCTCAACATCCTCTTTCTTCTTTTTTCTCTTCCTTCGTTTTTTCCCTGCAATTCTACTAGTTCTTTCCATTTTTCACTCTCCTACTTTTGTTTTTCATATTATATGGTATAAAGATCTAGTGTTATTATGAGTAAATATTTGTAAAATAAAATTGAGGAAAGATGTAAGTGTGGTAAAAAGAGAGAGTCCTTTTGTTTCAGTGCCTTTCAGATGTCTTTTTTGGTCAAGGGTAGGATATGCATAGAATCATTTTGGTGTTTTAGAGACTGAGGACAAAAATTTTAGCCTTTTTTTAATCCCTTGATCAAATATATGAATTAAATTTAGAAAAGGGTTCTGAAGTATGGCAAAAACAGAATTTCTTTTGACTCTGAAAACCAGAAGAAATTACTGGAAGGCAATATATTATAATAGGAAGAGTACAATTTTGGGGATCAGAATTATTCATATCTCACCCCAGATGTATGGTTAAGGAAGAACAAGAAGAGTAATTTTCCCCAAAGTACTCTTTCCAACATTTTAAAGGGTAATATTATTAATATGTTGCTAAGACATTGGAGAAAACAGTGGGAGAAGACAAGACAAGAGACATGTAGGAGAAATTAGTCAAAAAATCCTATTGCATATGTCCTAACTTACCCATGAAACCCATGCAAGACCCAGTTCTCAGTGCTTCCCCTCCACCTCCAGCCTCATGCATAATTCACCGCCTTATAATCACAATGGCATTTTTGAATCAGACACTTGACACTTTTTCATGAGATAGCAAATGCTATAATTTGTATATTTTCAAGCCAGGTAACTAAGTTTGAATTTTGCATGTGATACTAACTCAAAAGAGCTAAGGTATGACCACTACTGAGAAGAATTTTCTTGTGAAATATTTGTGAGTTTTAAGCCAAAATAAGCACAATCACCACATTATATAATGAGTGTTGAGCAAAGAATATAAATGATTTGGAGTTTCAGAGCAGGGTGGACTTGGACTCCTCAACTTTCAGAGTCATCTTTCAGTGGCTCAATTTCTTTATCTGTGATGTGGGGATAAAATTTGTCTTTTATAAGGTAATTGTGGGGCTTTAGTGAAGAAATATTCAGGTGGCACCATGTGTTGTGCTTGTAAATAAATGCTTAATGAATAGTAGCTAATATTTCAGGTAACTTTTGATAAAGCAAAATGATTTGGATACCAAATAGTTTATTGTAAAAGAATTTAATCTCATCTGGTGAAGCTATTCTGCAAGTGGATTTTCTGAGTGACTTATCTTTACATTTTTATAATCTTTACTGTAGTAACCTTTCACTTCTATGGATAATTTATACTAGCGATGACTAGATTACAATTCTTGGAAGATGGTACAAGGCTATTTTTGAAAGTATTATTTCTTGGGAAGAATATGAAGCAAAGAGGAGAAAGAAACACTGCGGAGAGATTGACTCACCTCTGTGATTAATCCTGTAATCATTGAAGGTGGTCGTATTGCGAAAGAGGGGCCTTGAAAGTAAAAGGAAACCCTTAGCTCTACAAAAACTGTCATTTGTCATGGTTGTTTTGGCAATTGTGCTAATTAAATATGGTATCTGTGATCATTGAAGTGTCCGGCAACCTTACACAAGTCTTCTGTCTTATTGGTGATCTTCAGTAAGATAGGGAATTGATATCAGTCAGAAATTCAGAAAATCTTCCTCAGAAGATTCAGATTCATTCACTACTAGTATCACAGGATGATTCACTTACCCATTTGACAGATACTCATTGGGAACACGTTACACGCAGCCTACTGGGTTCTTGAAAATACGTTAATGAACAGAGGAGACAAAGCGCAAGGCCTCACAGATTTCATGGCCTAACAGACAACACAGATGACAACAGCAACAAAAACACAAGGAATTACAGTAAAATATGTAAGTCTTGTAGAGGAAACTTTCTGATCTTTTAGGGAGACTGTGTTGTGAATTTCTCAGTGTGGGTGGTGGGGGTAGGGCTGCTTTCTTCATTCCTTGACTTTCCATCACACTTTATTTCTAGCTCCACTTGGAAATAGTTTCCACCTGTGTTCTACTTACTTACAAGTGTGGCATCTCTTCTAGACTGCAAGTATCTTAGGAACCAGACAGGAGATGTGGGATTGTCCTCAGCATCTTTCAGAGAATATATACTTGAGCACTGCATAGAGAAGGTACTGGATAAATGCAGTTAAAACAATGAAGCAAAGAAAAAGTCTTAGAGGTTAACTTCTATTATTCTTTTTGTTTCAAATTCTTGAATATTTCACCTTGAACTTTCTTCTTCATGTTAATGGTGATGAAAAAGAGGTAAATAACCGATTGAAAGTCATTTTCTCTCCTTGAATGCCTCCCTCTCAGCTACCATTCTCTCAAAATTTAATCTACAACAGCCACCTCTGGAAGAAGTTATTATTAATTTGTAAGGTTTTAAAAGTTTGCTGAACAGAAAAATCTAGTTACCACGTGCAAAGAATAATGGCAGAAGCTTCTATTATTTGTGGTCGGGCATGTATTGGGGGTGTCAGAAACCTGATCAACCCTATTTCTATCACCGGACCTGGCAAGAGAATTAGTGTTGAATCAGTGTTAGGTTAATGAGTATCTAGTTTTAAAAAGTTGAAACTCTTGGTTGGTTCTGAGAAAGAAACCTTTAATCAGGTTCAGGATTCATTTGTCCTTGCTTAAGTGAAAGCACTCTATAAAATAAAACTGAACCCTGACAGCTTGTAAAAAGTAGGAAGATAATCAGCCCCTTACAGAGATCCAACCCATAGCTTAAGAAAATTCACTATTAAAAATGATAAAGGAAAAGATTTCGGCAAAAAGACGGGAGCTCTTGCATATTCTTCTGGAAGGAAGGGAGCTTCACTGAGATTGAGAGACCTGCAGGCTGGGGTGTAATTTAGTAAGCTGACAGGAGGAGTGAAGTATCTCCTCAATATCTGTGTTTGGCAGGAGAGATGAATGCATACATCAGGAAACAATGTTTAAGTGTTTTATTTCCTTATTTCAGCCTGTCAAACTGTCAGTATAGTTAATGGCCACCAAGAGAGAAGGAGAGAGAGAGGGAGGAGGAGGAACAGAGAGAGACAAAGGTACTATGGAAGCTGAGGAGAAAGAAACCAGGAAAGCATTTGCATGTTGCTGGGGCGTAATGGTCAGTCAGACGAGAACAGCTCGCCATATTCACCTCTCCTCTGAAGCCAGATGTGCCCGTCCCTGCCTACTACCCCCACGCCCTCTTCATGCGATTCTCCAAGTCCTGTGCAACCGCTTCACTCCACTTTGATTTTTATGACTCCTTTCACCAAAGTCTAGGATGATTATCAATACCTAAGGGATTGTTTTCTCTTATACTGGATGTTGTTGTTGAATTTTGCTCAGTTTTCCAAGTTACTATCATTTGTATTGTTTATAAAATCTGGTATTCATGAATGTTCATTCTTGCCTATAAAATATCCTTTTTTTTTAAAATACTTTTGAGTGTTTTATAATCCTCAAAGAATAAATTGGACCTGATTTGGACCTATTATATCTTTATTAAAAAAAACAAACGAATACTTTAAGTAAAATACCAAAATTAGACATTTACTCTTAGGAGTAGTGAACTATTTTAAGCTTCTAGAAGAATCTTAATACAGCCAAGGGATTATTATTTTATCAAAGGGAGATATTTATATTGGATCATTTTTTTGTACTGGAAATAATTTATTTTCCATAGAAACAAAGAAGCTTCTTATCATTCACATGTACCTCAAAATGAATTTAAAATCTTGGAGTTCACTCCAGTGATGAATACTTTTCATAATGAACACTTTTAGTTGCCTTACTAAACTGGAAGCATTTACTTAGGGGAAAAAAGCAATTGGTTTTTTAAATATCAATTTAAAAATCTTATGAAATGGCCTAAGGAAAGCTGGCGTGTACATGTGTGCTGAGTTGCTTCATTCGTGTGCTCCTCTTGTGACCCCATGAACTATAGCCCGCCCGGTTCCTCTGTTCATGGGATTTTCCTGGCAAGAACAATGGAGTGAGTTGCCATGCCCTCCTCCAGGGGAACTTCGTGACTCAGAGATTGAACTGGTGTCTCTTGTGTCTCCTGCATTGGCAGGTAAGTTCTTTATCCCTAGCTCCACCTGAGAAGCCCCAGGGAGAGCTGGTATGGGATACCTGGTGTATTTACGGGGTACTGAATCTGGTCAGTCGTCAAGTCACTTGGAAGGCATTTAAAAGTACAGACCCTTGGGTCACTCCAGGTTGACTGGAAAGGCTCAGGAGTGAGGGACAAGCATGTGTGTGTATAAGATTCTTCCCCTGCTCCCAACCCCCACCCCCTGGTGATGTGGCCTGTCAGCCAGGCTAGGAGCCACACGGTCCCTGTCAGAGGAAGAAAGCTTCTCTGGTTCTCACTGGACTGGCTGCTTTCTAACATTATCATTCACTCACTGAGTAAATTGCAAGCTTTGAGGGACCATTTTTTCGACTGATACCGTTTATTAATATATGGTCTTTTCCAGCTTAAAAGTCCTGTAACTTCATTACGTGAATGAAGCTTTTAAAAACTTTAAGCTTAAAAACCAAATTAAAATGACAGAGATAGAGTTATTAGTTTTTATTTTTAAAGTTAATAAAAGTAAGCAAACAGTACTTTTCCTCAGTAGTTCAGCAGTAAAGGATCTGCCTGCAATGCAGGAGCTCCAGGAGATGCAGGTTCAATACTTGGGTTGGGAAGATCCATTGGAAGAAGAAATGGCAACCCACTTCAGGATTCTTGCCTGAAAAACCCTGTGGGCAGAGGAGCCTGGTGGGCTACAGTCTATGCTGTTGCAAAGAGTCGGACACAACTGAGTGACTAAGCACACGTACTTGCAAGCAAACAATAAGACAAAGTCAGAGATTCTCCTCTCTCACCCTGAGTTTGATTTATGAGTTTTTGATTAGACCTTTCTTTTCATGATATCAATCATGAAAATGAAAAAAAAAAAATCCCCTGTGTCCTTTAGACCTTCAAATGCAAGACTGAACTCTTCTTCATCCACCCGAACTTGATTCTTCATTGATGCTCCTCATCTTAACAAATGACACCATCCACATCTTGTTGTGTTAGGCAGAAACCAAGAGTCACCTGCCCTCTTACTTTGGATATCCTGGGTTAATTTTATGCCTAATTGTTCATCCGTCAGCTTATTTTTATTAATATGTCTACCCCCATCTTCCTGGGCCACGATGCCATCTTTCCTGGTCCTGCAATAACCTGCCAGTTGAGAATCTTCCTTCACAATTCTTGCCGCCTTGTGTTCTAGTCAGTACTCGGTACCTGCAAAGAGATTAAGAATGCAGATACAGTTGTAAGTCTTCCCTAGTGCAGACCTATCAATGGCTTTCTCTTGTGCTTAGGATAAAGACCACAATTTTACTCTGGCCTGCAAGGCTCTGTATGATCTACTCTATCCTTCTCTTCCTTACTTTCTGTACTTTTAACAGAATGGCCAGCCTTCATTTTCATACCCATGGTGCTCTCCCTTCTCATCTTTGGGTCACTGAGTTTCCTTTTCTGTTATGAAGCCCTTCACTTCTGACTCATATTTTTCAGATCAGCTAAAATGATGCTTGCTGAGGAGTGTATTTTCTGATGTTCCAGATATGATCATTTTGTCTGTTATATGCTTATATAGAATAATTCACTTTGGATACCCTAAGTTTGGGTATCCTAAATGTTTTCCCAGAACATCTTTACAGTTTATAATTGATATTAATACAATGGTTTGGCTAATTTTATTTTAATCTGTGAGACTATAGAGTAAGGACCTTGACTACTTTGTTCACCGCTGATTTCCTAACTTGCTGAACAGTGTGTAGCAGGTAGTAGGTTCTTAAGAAATATTTGTTGTGTAAAATGATAAGTGAATCCACAGGAGAAAAGCATTCACTTATGCAAAAACCCTTACCCCATTCCCATATACACTCTTTCAGGTTCTTCAGGTATATGTAGAGCCTTATCATTTTTCTTACAACGTTCCTTTGCACAGCAAAGCATGATAATCTATCAGCCTGCCACCATATCTCACTCTCTGTTCCAGCAACATCTCAAGGCCTGGCTTCAACCCTTTCTTTACTCTCCTGAAATCAAAGAGGATGCTAGTGGTAAAAAATCCACATACCGATGCAAGAAGCATAAGAGATTCTGATTCAGTCCCTCAGTCGGGAAGATACGCTGGAGGAGGGCATGAAAACCCACTCCAGAATTCTTGCCTGGAGAATCCCATGGACAGAGGAGCCTGTCAGACTACAGTCCATACGGTCAAGAGTCAGACATGACTAAAGTGACTTAGCATGCATGAGGTCAAAGAGGAGTATAAAAGCAGTTGCTTTAGGTGTTGCTGCATTCTTGACGTGAGGTCTAAAATTGTGCATAGCAAGGTGCAAGAAATATGGGCTTAGAGAAGAAGCCCCTCCAGTTTCTTTACTGAAAATGAAGACTCCATTTTCTGGGCAGCCCTGTTTATTCAAGTCAAGCTCCACAGAGGGAACGCAAATCTCTGATTTGATGGGGTGAATCAGACTGTCGGGTTCCTGTGTGGCACATGTAACCTGTCCAGCCAGGTTATTGGAGGACCGCTGTTGGAGATTTAAGACCTGGGGTTCAGTTAGGGCTGGGTATTTATTATTGTCTGCTTTTCAAGGATAACATGTTCTCTGTAAAATGTGATTGGAGAAAGTGGAGCCCCTGCCATGTCCCTCATATGTTCGAGAGTTCTTCACCCACCTCTGGCTGTGCCCCTCACCCCTGGGTGAATAAGACATCCACTAAGCCCAGGGGTGAACCCCGCAGCCAGACATGGCTGAAGGAGAACTCTCGAACATATGACTAAAATCAGTAAAGTAGAGCCTTGATTTTTTTTTTTTTAGGGTTTTCCCTCACGTCTAGTCAGCACCAAGCCATCAATACTGGGATATTTGTTCTAAAGAGAAAGCTCATGGCAGTGTTCCATGTCCTGAACAGAAACGAGTTATTTTGGCTCCACCAGATCTCAGTCTGTCTTTCACATTTATTTTTTAGAGAATTAAGGGCTGACTTTGTTTCAGTATATGTTTTTCATCATATAATTAATATATATTATTTTTTCCAGAGTTTTTGAGAGTGAGGTGGAGAGAACTTATCCTAATTATTGAGAGGAAGTATTAACAACATAAGTAGGCGTAGTTAGAATTAACTGTCCCAAGAACACCTGCCAATTCATTGCAGTCCTAGGTGAACACAATCTCAGTGATGCTACTAGGGAAAATCACGAAGGAACAAAGGGTGGGACTTCTTAGCTTTAAGATGATTAAACAGTTTCATTCAACAGGCAACTCTTTTTCCGTAAGCCAACAGCTTTCTCTTTCACAGTAGCTTCAGAATCTTTTTGCAAAGTTGAAAGAGCTGTAATTTTAATGTAACTGTTATATTCAAGACATTAATGACCCAAATCACCGAAAATAACCATGGTAACAGGTGAGAAATCAAAGATAGTTAATTTAATTGCCAGAGAAAGAAAATAAGTGCAAATAATCTATAATTCTTCATTCCCAATATGTACATGTTATTTTCTTACTGCATTATTACCCAGTAGTTAGACAGAAATTATCTACTTGTTGCTCTGTAACTCCCCATTGCATTCATGTAATGGTTTTCCCTCTAATAACTAATCATTATAATTTCTTACCTCAGCAGTTTAGGCGGCTTTGAACTGGGTAACATGTTCATTCAGTTGACATTAGCAATTTTTAATAACAATAAAAATGATACTTTAAGTACAGTGGAAAGAAATTAAGCAGTTCTTTCAACCTAGTTACCAAAAGGCCACTCTTATTCAGTGCTTCTCTATAAACTGCTAATGATCTGGGACTATTTCTTAGACAGAAAGACTTCAAGATGTCTCTCAGTCTCTTACCTCTTTTCTAGGAGTTGCTGGAATATTCCCACACAGAACCTCACTCAGAAGTGTGGACAATTTGTGGAATCCTAGCCAGGGGCATACTTAGGACCACTGCCAGGGATATTAACTCTTAGTTGGTATGTCTTCTATGTGGTAAATCTTTTGCTTTACCTGGGGATACAATGGTAATTAAAACAAGAATAGAGATCCAGATTATAAAGCCGGAAATCATGACTTAATGAGCAAGTTTATAAATTTTTAGATTTTATAAAAATTTTATAAATTTAGTTCATACCCTATAAAAGATATAACTGGTATTTAAATTTCATGACTCTGTGCAAGGATCTTCTAATTGAACAATGTAGGGGATAATCAGTTGTATAATACAAAATAATAGCTATGGTTTCTTGAATGCCTTCCATGTCTCAGATATGGGCATTTAGTATTCACGCAAATATATAGCCCAACTCCATAAGTGAGTTCTTTTATTTCCATTTTTGCATGAGGAAATTAGGGTTAAGTAGTTAACTAAAGGTTGTCTAAGTAAGTGAGTGAAAGAATAGACCTCTTTCCAGATCTGACTGAACTAAATTCTAAGGCTTCTACGGAAAAAATAATTGAGAACCATTTCAGCTCTGCATTCAATGCTACTGCTCACTCAACAGAGTATTCAATTTTAATTGACTCTGCTTTCTATTTTAATGATAGACTATAACAGAAACATTTCAGAAAGAATTTATCACATCTTTTAGATCAACATCTTAATCTTCTTTGGCAGTTATATCTCCAAAACTGTCTCAGTAAGAAATTTAAAACATGAATAAATTTTAAAAAGTAGATATATGCTAGAAAGGAAGTTTGGAGTCACCTCACGTTCATTAAGAAGACTACTATTAAAAAAACCCAGAAAATAATGTGTCAGCGAAGCTGTAGAGAAATTGGAATGTTTGTGGGAATGTAAAATGTTACATTTGCTATGAAAAATGGAATGGCAGTTTCTCAAAAATTAAACATATGATTTATCATCAGTTCAGTTTAATCTCTCAGTCGTGTCTGACTCTTTGCAACCCCATGAACCACAGCACGCCAGGCCTCCCTGTCCATCAACAACTGCCGGAGTCTACCCAAACCCATGTCTATTGAGTTGGTGATGCCATCCAACCATCTCATCCTCTGTCGTCCCCTTCTCCTCCTGCCCTCAACCTTTCCCAGCATTAGGGTCTTTTCCAGTGAGTCAGCTCTTCGCATCAGGTGGCCAAAGTATTGCATATGACCCAACAATTCCACTTCTGTGTATATATCCAAAAGAAGTGAAAGTGAGATCTCATAGAGATGAGTATGCAGCCATGTTTATAATAGTATTAAGCACAACAGCCAAGAGATGGAAGCAACTCAAGTATCCATTGATAGATTAATAGATAAAACCTGGTATATGTAATATAATGAATTATTATCAGCTTTGTAAAGGAAAGAAGTTTTCACATATGCCACAACATGGATGATTCTTGAGGCCACTGTGTGAAGTGAAATAAATCATTACCCAAAAGATAGACACTACAGAATTTCACTTATCTGAGATACTTAGGGTAGTTAAAAACAGAGAGACAGAAAATAGAATGGCAGTTGCCAGGAGCTAGGGCACAGAGGGGAGGGAGCTTGTTTAATGGGCATAGAGTTTTGCATGATGCAAAGGATTTTGGAGATGACAGGCACAATATTGTGAACATATCTAACACTGCTGAGCTGCCATCTGAAAAATGGTTAAAGTGCTGAATTTCGTTATGTGTATACTTTACTACATTAACCATTAAAAAGAAATTATGGAGGATTAGGTGACAAAGAAGGCCTGGACCCAGGCAAGGACCTTAATTGCTAAGTTGTTCAACAAAGACATGCTTGAGATGTGAACAATGCATTGGAGCCAGTCCTGCCCAGAATCATGGAGAGAGCTCTGCAGACAGAGAGATTTGCACATATAAATCCCTAGGCTAAAGAAGGGCTGTGCTGAATGAAAAGGAAGTCGATATGACGGCAACACTGTAGCAGGCGATATACTTGGGGCTGATCATAGAAGAATCAGTGGACATGGAAAGATTTTGGACTGCTTTATTATTGTTATGCTTTAGCTTCATTTGAAAGGAGATCACTAACTTTATGCATTTATTCGGCTGTACTGGGTCTCAGTTGTGGCACTCAGAATCTCGATGTTCTTCACTGCAGCGTGTGGAACTTTAGTTGTGCCACGCGAACTCTTAAGTTGTGGCGTGTGGATTCCCTGATCAGAGATGAAACCTGGGCCCCCTGCATTGGGAGCTCGAAGTCTGAACCATTGGCGCTCCAGGGAAGTCCCTATCACAAACTTTAGAGTACTCATTTTGTTAAAATATTAATTGGCATACCTATTAGTGTCATTAGCATCACCAACTCAATAGATATGAGTTTGAGGAAACTCCCAGTGATAGTGAAAGACAGGGAAGCTTGGCACATAGGAGTCCATGAGGTCACAAAGAGTTGTACATGGCTTAGCAACTGAACAACCACAACAAAATTAATGTCATGATTCAAGGATCTCTTATTGCACAATTACAAAAAATATCAGAAGTAGTGTGTTAATTTGGTGAGATTTCATTTTTAGCTATCAGCTGTATTATTTCTGGAATGACTGCAACCTGAAAGAATTTCCCTTTGTACCTGTCTACCTTGGTAAATACTAGTGAACCCTTACATAAAACAGTACATGCATTTTATACTTGAAACTACTTCAAAATGTCTCTGGAAGTTTTCTGTGGCCAGATTAGTTCATCAGTCCTCACCACAGGGATTTGAGAAACTCCGGAGGCCCTAGTTTAAGCAATTATTTTTGCTAACTTTGCTGAAAATTGTCTAGCACTGTGATTAGCAGTGTCAATTCATGACAAATAGTTTAATACTGTAGTCACATCCTAGAAGTGTTAACATACAGAATTTAGAAGTTTATCAAAATGGTAGCTGTCATCATTTAAATACATTTTCTTAAGGGAAGCAGAAGTTGCTAAAATTAAAACATGTTCTTTTGTTAAATACCCCTTATACATTGATTTTCTTTGATGGAAAAAGCCATTAATTCAAGTGTTCATAATCCTAAAAATATATTTATCTTCTTTAATAGAATAATGCATTTATACTCTATTCTACATCATATATTTTTTCTATTTCAAATGAGTCCTACTTTGAATTATTATTCTCTATTCTTAAGAGTTCAGAATGGCGAAGCAATACTGAAAGATCTCATCTGACCTTTTTCACCCAGTTTTCATCTGATTTTGTCTCAGATTATCAATAATGTGGACATTTCTGGGAAAATTAAGCCAGTTTCACTGATGATGTTCATTCCTCCACATTTCAGTAGAGAGACCTGAACCTGTGAGACTAGGAGTCCTGAACCTGGGAGGCTGGACTTATGACTTTGTAGAAAAGCAGAAATAGATGCGTAACGGGAAGAGATGTACGTTGAAACTTCAAGTTGATGAAGTGTAACTGTATCTGGACCCAACCCTGAG